>JADDOH010012363.1:0-82187 GCA_016648135.1 Agrypnia vestita | reverse complement strand
ACGGCGCCTCGCTACACGCAGGTAGCTGCCAGTCGGGCTCTTTCATAATAGAAACGTTACACATATTTTGATTACGTTTGTGAAGAGTGCTCGATGATATGGGAATTCAAAGCAAGGTGGAGGACTTATATTATGGACCTGGAATCGATGATTTTATGTAAGTTGAAAAATTTCGTGAATTATTCATTATTCAATTTTCAAACACGTTTTAGTCGAAACCATGTTTTAACAATCGGTGACTTGAAATTTGTTTTAACAATCGGTGACTTGAAACAATCAACTTGAAATTTCTAGTGCTTATTCTATTTATCTAGTCTTTGTCGTAAGATTTTTTAAAGTGACTTAGTTTTTTTTTAATCGGTATAATAACCCGAATTTTTCTCTATTTTCTATTTTATTTTAAATTTCTTTCTATTTTAAATTCAAACCCCCGCCATTTTGTCGAAAATTGATATTTTCAAAAACTCATACGTTAAAGACTAAATTATAGTGTCAATTTTGATAATCTTTTTGGTTTTTTTTTATTCTGATGATTACAGATGAAATTGGAGTGGTCACCACGGAGGACCTTTTTCAAAAAATTTTCGCCAATGTTGAATAGTTTTTAATAAATTTTTTTTGACATATTGACAATAGTATTTACTTTCATGTAGAAATGATACCAACACCATAACTCACATAGGTTTTCGTTAAAAATATTCACAAAAATTGCCTTTTTCGCGCTTCGTAGGTAGGTATTCCCCCTTAATTCTTATTATCTGACATAAATTTGAATGTTATTACACTCTCATCGTAAGAATGTGTCGTACATACAATATGTATTGTGGTAACCCTAACCCCTATTGTGATGCTTTGTATAACAATCGCAATACTCGTCCTTAAATTTTCGTATGGTTCGATGATTTATTTTCGCCATTCTCATGTATATGGGGAGGCACGGACAATAAACCAAGAATTAATCCGTTAACTTAAGATCTTTGAGACATGGCTCTATAGACGAATACTGAAAATATCTTGGGAGGTTAGAATTACGAATGTTAATGAGGTGTTGCGGACCATAAAGATAAGAAAGCTCGAGTATCTCGGACATATGAGTGGACCAAGGTATACCATTAACCAAGTCACCATCCAGGGGAAAATAAGTGGAAAAAGACGCTGTATCATACAATGACTGAGTTGTTCCATGCGGCGATGAACACTCATGATTGTCAGTATGATCGCCGATGGGAGTGGCACCACAAGAAGAAAAATCTAAAAACCCAAACGAAAACCATTAAACGAGTGGGTTTTGCACGCGTGTGACTGAGCCCGCGATTAAAAAACAACGCACGCCCACGCTCCTCGAAAGGAAGTTGGCTGGGTGTGAGCGAGAAGCGCAAACGGGGTCTGCCGGGACGGCCTCACGGGCGAAGCCGGGTATCCTTCGCGACCTCCGACCTCGGGGATGCCGTCATCCGAGGTCGGCTTCGGAGGTCCCAAAACGCGACTGGACCAGATCCGCGGACTTGCGTCACGCTGGTCCCCGACCTTGCGCGCACAATGGATGTTGTTGCTTCACGCAGCGAGTCACCGTCGCAGCGAGCGACGAACTTTGGTGATGGAATTTGACATAATATACAATGTTATTTGGCCTTCCTCTGATCTAACATTCAAAGATTGGAGGAGGGCTATCATTATGCCTCTCTACAAAGGCAAAGGATCTCGCATGGAATGCAGAAACTATAGGGCTAATAGTTTGTTAAATATGTTGTTTAATTTTAATAGAAGAAAGTCACCTCGATGATCTTCCTTTTAACGAAAATTTCATTTATACAGGGTTATTTGGAAAACATTAATAACCTCGCGGGACTATATTCCTGCCTTGATTATGAGTCGAAAACGTTCAAGCTATTATGACCTAATATCAATAGTTAAAGAGATATGCGACATCAAAGTTTGCATTTTTTTTCCAATATTTCTGACTTATTTTTTGTGAAACGTTAGACTATCATTACAGTAACCTATATCGAATATGAAAAATTCATTGCCTTTAATACAAGTCAAATAAAAAAATAAAAACCTCCGAATTCCAATTGGAAAACATTCCAATTTTTTCAGGGTTTTTATCATTTTATTTAACTTGTATTGACACGAATGAATTTTTCGTAATCAATATGAGTAACTGTAACGATAGTCGAACGTTTTACAAAAAATAAGTCAGTAATATTGGGGAAAAAATGCAAACTTTAATGTCGCCTATCTCCATAACTATTGGTATCATGAAGCTTTCCAAATAACCCTGTACAATTGATATTTTCGTTAAAAGGAAGATCATCGAGGTGGCTTTCTTCTATTAAAATTTAACCATGTATTTAACAAACAATTAGCTTTACAGTTTTTGCATTCCATGCGAGATCTTTTGCCTTTGTAAAGAGGCATAATGATAGCCCTCCTCTAATCTTTAAATGTTGGACGAGAGGTCCTCATCCGACATTTCGTTAGATTAGAGGAAGGCCATCATTAGGAACTACAGGACTAATAGTATTTTTATCTCACTTGACTAACTATTTAATAGAATTTTAATAGGAGAGGGTCATTACTCTCATAATAGTGATAAAAGATAAAGTGTGGGATATGCAGGGGGCTTCTGTGGGTGGGAGAGGATCCGTGGATCAGATAATTTCTCTGCGAGTGATGACTAAAAAAATAGTTTTTATAATTCGGGCGTATAAATTCATCGCCATCATCATCGCGATGGAATTGAGACCGAGAATTGTGTTGGGTTTTCAAAATCTTCTGTTTTGTCTTTTTTTGGAGTAACTAACTAATTAACTAACCATGACGCCGTTTCCCCGCAGGGGTAGGCAGAGAGGATTGAACGCCACACTCTTCTATCCTGGAACACCGCTTTTGCTTCGGCCACATTCATACATCTTCTCATACACGTTCTACGGTTGTTGCGGCTTTTAACAGGGCCATCCTCAAATACTTGTAGCACCTGACCGTGCCAGGTCTTTCGCGGACGCCCTCTATTCCTGTTGCCTTCAACACTTGCCTCATATATTTTCTTAACCATCCTTTCCTCGTTCAAACGTTCCACTTGACCAAACCATCTCAGCACTCGTTTCTTTATTCTATCTACCACACTACAGCCAGCATTGCATTCACTTCTAATTTGTTCATTCCTCACTCTATCGACCAAAGGTTTTCCACACAAGCGTCTTAGTCACCGCATTTCCACCGCATTCAATCTACCCTTTTTGTGGTATTAGGACAATATTTAGGATCTCATTGCAGTTTTCATCATCAAGCCTCATCGACAACAGCAAGCCTTACAACATCAGCTCTGATGACGGACCCTGCAATGAGATCCGAAACGTCGGCCAGAAAGGTGGAAAAAACACGGTAAGATGCCCAGAAAACACAAACCGGAATTGGGACTGTTCAGGGAGTCGGTGTGGTAACAATTTAACTTCCTAAATTTGACGTATTGTAAGCGCTTGTTCAGACACGGCGGGAACCGTGCCGTTTCAGAATCGCATGAGATCCGTGCGGGTCTTATTTACTTAGGTTTGTATGTGATCGTTCAGACACACCGTGCGGTTAGTCAACCGCTGCGGTGCCCGCAACCCAACCCCTAGAAAATAGACCCGCACGGCGCCCGCACGATCCTATTACTAAGGAGCCCTACGAGAGCGTTCAGTCGCGTTGCGGGCACCGCACGGTTCCATATTCTCTTTTCTATGGTTATGGATCGCTTTGACACTGAATTTTTTTGATGAAGTGGAGAAAAGACCTGTAATATGGGAGAAAAGACCTGTAATAGTGTGAGAATTACTCAAATACGCCAAGAACCAAGCTTGGCAGGAGTTGGTGGAGATATTTGGAAATGGTGGAAAAAAAGAGTATTTTAGAGAAGTAGGTATTTATTCTCCAAAAATGAACTGACAGAATGATATTTATGTGTCTTGCCATGGAACACGGCCGTCGTTAACAAAGTAATGAGCAAATATATCTCTGATATTCAAAGATGGAGAACGGCACCAGAACTGTCAAACTGACGTTTATTTTCGCGCGCACAAATCGCTTATTAACCGCGGCTGTGTGAACAGATGACACAAATCGCGTGTTTTGAAACGCGATTCTGAAACTGAACGGTTCCCGCTGTGTCTGAACAAGCGCTAAAAGATGTGACAGCTGTCTGGTGTGACGATACACCGGTTGCTTGCCCCTGAGTCGGACCAGCCTGGTTAGCATTCAAGTCACGGAAGCCGCTAAAAGACGAGATGGGAAGGTGACTCCTACCTGACGCGCCTCACGTGCCCAAACTGCAGACGGAACTGCACTGGCAGACATCTGGAGTGACTATCGAAGAAGCCTACCGCGCCCATCAAGCAATTAGTAACAAAAAAATGCTTTAAAATGTTAAATGTTTCACATTTGTAAGGCGTTTTAAATTTTACAAGCTTAATATGCAATCTATTTTGGATATGGTGTATTGTTACTTTTCAACTTGATTTCCTAATTTACCATTAGATTCACTAGCTGTATAACAAATAGGATTTATTTATTTATTTTATTTGGGAAACATACAGTACAATTTTAATATTTTTTTTTATATAATATCAAAAAAAATATATTCTTGAGTATGACCAGTAAAGTTTCCTCGAAGCTGGTAAAAAAACTAAATAAAAAACAGTAATAAAGAATATGTGATAAATAATAAATATTTCAAAGATTTAAATTATGATAATGCATAAAATGGGAGGGGTGGGGAGAGGGAGGGAATGGGATTCAATTAAAGAAGTATCAAATCAGTAGTCATAAATGAGATTACGGAGTTTCATTTTAAATAAAAGCAAATTGTCAGTAAAAATGTCTAGATTATTTGTAGAATTTAACAGATTGTATTTTGAGGTGGAACGAGTTACAAAGCAGTTTTTTAAGTAGTTAGTCCTACCAAAGTTTGCGTAAAATAAATTATTTGAACGCGTTGAGTATGTAGGCCAACTTAAACCTATTTGCTCTAATAAATAGGGTGAGTCAACCAAGTTATTCAAGATTTTATAAAGATAACACAGATCTTGTATGCATCTTCGATATGATAGAGGAGGGATATTATGGTAACACTCGCTTTCTGTGTATGAGTTGAATTCTAAACGGTAACGGAAACTTAAAATATTGAAAAATTTGTGTTGGATATTTTCAAGTCGCTCACTGTATGTAGAATAATGAGTGTTCCAGACTACCGATCCAAACTCCAGTTGACTATACATGACAGATACAATATTATATACGTAAAATTATATTTGTAAATAGTCATATCCGTGTTTCCCACTTGTGGAAATATAAATCTACTTGAGGGACACGCCGGTGCAGGGTGAGTATAGAGTATAGAACCACCCCTAAGCCGTGTTTATAAACTGAGTTTACCGGTGGAGCGTGTTACAGGATGGACGTGATCGATGCTGGCTACTTTGGCGACATCTAGCGTAGATATCGGCTGCGTTACTGACGGACATTGTTACACAGAGAATTGCGCGTGTTGATAAGAAACGACCCGCTTCGTCGTATCATCCTCGGCATAGTAAATTATTTATTAAATCATTTTCAACCTTGAAAAATATGAAACCAAATTAATTAATCAATTAGAAAGACGCGCAGACGATCAAATCAACGAAATAATATTTTGGCTGCTACCGGGATTCGAACCCGGATCGCCTAGCATTCCGGGCAGGTGTGCTACAGTTACGCCACACCAGCCTGGTACTTTTCCGTCAATATAAGTCTCATTTATTAATTGGTACGCTGAAGCCGACTGAATTCTGCTAGCAAATGTGCATTGTGGTATATTTCAAGCTTCAGGAGTCCAAATACTAGAATGCCACGATTTCGACAGCAAAATCATTCAGTCAGGAGTTCACATACTGGGAGCAAATTAAATCAGACAATCTTGCTCTATCACGCTATCTGTTGCGTTCATCTCGACTTGCATCGTTTCTCGTAGTCCTATTTCTCACTCGGTCACACATCGTCTCTCTGCGCATTGGCAATACCTTCGAAAACAATGTCTTTGGTTCCTCTGAACTAAGTATACCTCTGAAATAAATGGAAAGGTGTTAATAGGCACGATGCCAGATTATGAAATAACCTTCTATAATGTAGGTACACGTCTACTATTACCGAAAACAACATAATTTCAGTGATAAACTAAGTTTTTACGCAAACAGCGACAGACGCATCATTGCTGATCTCATATATCTATACAAAATAATTCATTCTTATAACTCGGATTCTCCGGAACTCTTATCATCCATATCTTTTCACATACCGGCCAGAGATACCCGTTCACAAAAATTTTTCACTGCAACAAAAGCAACACATCTCACCAAAAATACTCCACGATCAACAGACTTTCCATCCTAGGAAACGAGTATGCACAAATTGCAGATATTCTCAACATTGACTTAAGTCGTTACCGAAATCTCCTTAACGAACACTTTACCGATAATTTATTGGATTAAACTTTGTTAATACATATATGAATACATGTCTTTGTTCTTACTGATATACACTTTTAATTGTCTTTACTTAATTTGTGATTTATGTACTTGTACAGATGATAGATATTGTGTTATAAATTTCATATGTATACATTTTTAAATGATCATGTCAGCAGATCACTGTCATTTAGATATATATACGTTTCTTTTATTGTAATAGGTGTAAACCGTTGATAAAAAATTAAAAAATTAAAAATTAAAAAATAATAATTACATTTTCATCTGCATATTTTTAATTTCGCGCGAAAACGCTCGCAGGTGTCATGGCGTCAGTAAACATTGCATTGCGTCTATGACAACAGTTCAAGAGACACGGTGATGGTAACTTAGGCGTGACGTCATTCGCTCTGATGGATGTTTCAGTTAAAATGGCCGATTGCAGAATTTTATACTTTTATTTTATTGAAAATCTTATGCGTTATGACGTTGCATTACCGATGAGCTATTCCATTTATTAAGAAATACCACTCGGACTTGCAGGCAACTTTATCCACCAGCTAGTCAGAAGTTTACGCATGAGAAAGGGTTCTTTCGATTATAAAAAATATAATTTGAAAAGCTGCAATTTTAGTCGAGAAGTACATTACTTTGTGGAGACCAGATAGGAAATGGAGGTATATTGTGAAATAAAAATTATGCTGTATGTTGACAAAAATTTTACAGGTTTATTTAAAATATTAGATAACATTTCTCTCACAGATTTATAAAATGCAGTATTAAAATTTGATCAGGCCAAATTGCAGCGGATTCTTAACGTCCTAGCTAGGGAATGCAATCCCGATCCTGCTAGATCTCGAGGCATTTTATTGCTTGCCCAATGTAACTTGGCGTGCGGCGAATTTGGAACTAAAACCCGCCCCGCCCGCACCCGGCGGTAACCCCTCGCCCTGTCATTCAGTTCAATTTTGTATTTGCTCGGGAGCTGTGACATCTTGATTACCAATATACACTGAATTATTATGTCCAAAACATCCTAAACAGTCCGGGATGGACAATTGCCAATGAAGTATTAAAGTTTTGCGAAGCTGAAAAAGCGAATAATGGACCGATATTACCGTCTGACAGTTTGACAGGTAGAACGGCCGCCATTACTGCATGGGTTCTTTAGTGCTGCCCGACCAAATTTCTGTATTTAATACGACACCGGTCACCGGACATTCTGTACATTATGTATTGTGTAATAAATTTACACCCTGACAACTTCTGTTACGCGATAGGGACGCCCTCCCTAGAACGCCAAGTTACAGTGGTACGTCTATACGAGATCAATCCCGAGCCGAAACATAATATTTGTTGTATTTTATCAACCTAAAATAGAAATAAAAACTACTATTAGTTAGTAGTTTTTACTATACTACATTGACTGATTGATGCTTAGAAAAACGCCTACAAAAACTTTAATGCAATGATTAATAATGAACATTTTATTAAAATTGCTGATATAAAAATGCAAGGAAGGCATTGTGGTTAATTGCTATTCAGCTCTATAAACAAACAAAAAACACAAAAGTATTCGGGATCCCGATCCGTAGGGATCCCGCGGGATTGGAAATCTAATCTCGAGGGATCCCGAAAGGGCAATCCCGACTCGGGATTGCATTCCCTAGTCATAGCGTATATTAAAACTGGATATTTTTTACTTCCATTCTTTTAACTCGTGGCGTCTATGCTTGTCTGACGAAAAAACTTTGGATCGATTTTTAACCCTTTTGCCGTGATCCAATCGAGCTGAAACTTTGCAAGTAGACTCGTGGCGACGATCAAGAAGATCTATCAAATTTTCGTTAAAAAAAAATAATTATAGTATAATTTTGGATTATTCAAATTTTTAATGGTTTTTTCATACAAATCAGTAAGTTGTATGGAGATTCCGACGCATATGGTAGACACGAAACCCAAAAATGAAAAAGGGGGTATTGTAAAAACTTGGTTTTTATGGGTTACTTTTTTTTTAATCCTTTCAAAATATTTTCTTGTCTAAAATCACTTATTCTTTGATAATGTCATCATGCCTATAAACGGTACAACAGGAAAATTTCCAATGATTCATTTTTTGCCATCATTTTTCCTGCATCCCACGCGTTATCAGTTACGTGAAACTTTGGACAGGAAAAATTTGCGCAAAGGAAACTTATCAATATAATAATTTCTAAACATCCGACTATAAACATTAATAAATCAACCACAATTGATTAACAAGTTCTTATATTGGTTTTATTAGAAATGTTGCACTCTACATGTGCATACGTTCACATCTACATGTGCATATACAAGGTGTCTCATTGCTAGTAACAAAAACTTCGGAGTAGTCTTCTTCATTCAATTTTGAAAATATTTTTTTTATTTACATTTTGGGTGAAATGTCGACAATTACGACACTAAAGTTAGATTTTTTTTTTGCAATATTTCTGACTTAGTTTCTGTAAAACGTTTTATTATCGCCACAGTAACATAAATAATAGTCTAAGATTTTTTGGTTAAACGCGTCGCATGATAATTATAAATTATTCATTTCGATTTTTTTAGGATTTTTTTTTTAATTTATTTCATTTGTGCAAAAAAAAAGTCTATTTTTTTGTTACACCGTAGACATTACATCATTTAACAAGAGAAAAATTCATTTTTATTTCACTCAAATCCTGGCAGCACATTATCTCCACCAGCTGCGCGCGCCACGGAGAAGAACCTTTGCGGGACAGCACATAACTCCGCCATTTTGAAATTTTAAAAATAATTTGCTGATGAAAAATATTTAAAAAAAAAAATTAAAAATAAAAATAAAAATAAAAAAATTATGCAAACAATGATAGTAATTTTTTTCTTCGAATTTTATATGTTCGTCATCATCTTCATCTCCTTGTCGGATCGGGGGACGAAATACTCGACCTTTTTGGTGAAGCGCCCTTGAAGAGAGTACTCGGAAAACAGGGCTAAATAAGTCATCCATTTATTATTATTACTTCCTTTCTTTTAACTCGTGGCGTCTGCTTGCTTGCTTGACGAAAAAACTTTGGATCGATTTTTATCCCTTTTCCCGTGATCCAATCGAGCTGAAACTTTGCAAGTAGACTCGTGGCGACGATCAAGAAGATCTATCAAATTTTCGTTAAAAAAAATTAATAATTATAGTACAATTTTGGATTATTCAAATTTTAAATGTTTTTTCATACAATTCCAATACAGTTGAATGGAGATTCCGACGCATGTGGTAGATACGAAACCCGAAAATGAGTAAGAGAGTATTGTAAAAACTTGGTATTTATAGGTTACTTTTTTTATTATTAATGTTATTGACATCGAGTTGCTGTGTCGTTTGGCATACATTAGTAGTTCAAACTGTACACAATTTTCAGTATTTCATTGTTTAGTCTCAGTAGTTTTGTGTGTTTTATTATTATGCTAAAACATGAGGTCTAATTGTATCACACACATTCACACAGACTTCCGCCCAGCCATACACCTACGACACACGACAAAGTGTGTGCCGGTACGTGGGTATTCGAGGTCGACCACTGCGTGCGTCTTGTAGTTTCGAAAATCCAACGCGCTTGCATTGATTGGAAATCGTTTTCAAAATCAAATCAAAAGAGACACGGACGACATTGTCCAATCAGCAGCACCGCGGAAGTCAGGGTCGAGACTTCGTCTAGTAACGATACAGATGATACAGGCATCAAATGCAGTATTTATTATCATATTACGCTGCAAATGCCGGTAATATCGCGTCGTATGGTGTTATTTAATTTCAATTAAAATGCCACACACAGATACATTGATAATACATACCAAAGCAAAACAAAATTGGTTCTATCAACTCTCCAATTAAGAGTAACTGCAGAATGCACTCCTTAATGCGCCTTGCGGTAGGAGTTGACTGGTAGAAATCGCGTTATGCCTCCTCCATGCCACTTTTTCTTTCTCTCTCTCGTTCTATTATAAACGAGTGTGCGTGTGTGTGCGAGTATCGAGATTCGAGTAGACGAGCATTGTGCGCGACAGGTTGTATAACCTCAATACTGAACGCGTGGAAGTTTTGTTAAAAATTATTTGTTATTAGTTTTTGTTTTAAATCATATTTGAGTTACATTATCTATTGATTGCAATTTTGCAATGAAAACTGCTACAATATGTGTAATACAAACTTGTAACAGTAAGTTAATAAAATTGTGGGTTTGATACAAGTAATTACTGTTTCATCATCATTCTTGGCAATACAACCCTTGGTGGGTCTTGGCCTCCTCAATAATTTTCCTCCACTCGTCTCGGTCTAGTGCCAGCTCTCTTCAGTCCCGAAGCTCTAAGGCAGAGATGTCTTTGAGGACGTTGTCTCTCCATCTTAATTTTGGCCTTCCTAAGCTCCTTCGCCTATTGGCCTTGAGTTCAGCAGGGACTTTGGTGGTTGATGCTCGGACATTCTCTCCACATGACCCAGCCACCGAAGTCTTCCAAGTTTTATAAATTTTGTGACGTTTGGCTCCTTAAATACAGTATAGAGCTCATTGTTGTAACGTCTGCGCCAAAGTTCTAGAACCGGTCCGAAGATACGCCTCAAAATTTTCCTTTCAAAAACATCCAGTGCTCGCTCATTCCTCTAAGTACCCACGTCTCAGCTGCGTACGTGAGCACTGGCCTAATAAGCGTTTTGTACACTAATAGAATGCACTTATATTAAAAAATAAATGCTTCTTCTTCTTCTTTTTCTTCTGCTTCATCTAGGACTGCGTCCTGTCATTGCTCGGAGCCTATTCCTGGGATACAGATGTCCAGCTATCTCGCCATCTTTTATGCGGTATTCCTGGGAGTCTGGTACCAGACGGCAGCTTGTTCGCTGCTACGCTCACTACTCTCTCAGAACAAGCTCTCATCACATGATCTCTCCAGTAACATCTTCTAGATCTTCCCCATCGGACAATATCCTCAACGTCACAAGTCTTCGTATTTCGGAATTCCTCACTCGGTCTCGGATTGTCAGTCCCGCAATGGATCGGAGAGTCTTCATATCAGTTGTTCTTAGGAGATTTTTAGTTCTGGTAGTATCAGCCCTTGTCTCGATACCGTATGTCATGATTGGGCGGACACAGGCCTTATATACTTTCGCTTTGCTCTCCTTGAGCTTGTGTTCGTTTCTCCGGACAGCATTTCTCAAGCATCTTCAACAGTTGCGGCTTTGTTTGCTTACTCTCTTACTTCTTCGCAGAGGTCGTTACTGCTGGATATCTCGACACCCAAGTACTTGAAGCTCATTACTTGCTCTATTATTTTATCGCCAATTGCAAGCTTGCGTCGTAATGTCTGTTTTGATGTCACTATGCTCTTAGTCTTATCTACGGAGATTTTCATGTCGAATCTTTGTGAGGATGTATGAAATAATTAGACATGTGCTAAGAATGCCAGAGGAACGAATACCAGGAAGAATCCTCCTGGCAACCCCGGAAGGAAGACGGCCGGCGGGTCGCCCCAGATTAAGCTGGGAGAGGTAACAGAAAAATGAGAAAGAATGGGTCTAGACTAGTTGACTCATACAGGAGCAGCGCGAGAAAGGGGAACGTGGAAACACCTTGTTGAGTCTTCGGGCCCCCGAACCTACTAGGGCAAAGGGATGAAGATAAATGAGTGAATGAAAACAGACAATGAAATAATTTTGGATCGAGACCCGCGGCGTTCATACCCGTGCGCATCGAGCCGGTATCCACCAATCAGAGCCTCGATGCGACTAACCTCACTCCGGTCGCCAGCAAGTACGACCACTCTTCCGCCGACAGCCGTAGCCAGCACATGCACTATTTACTGTACTCAGCGCTAACTTTTGAAAACTTGTATGAATAAACAAACATTGTTAATCGAGAGTATAATTCACACCCTCCATCTATCTACCTACCCTGCAACTGCCGACACCACTTCACCTTTATACGCTCACTCATACAACACATGCCGACACGAAGATATGCCTTTAGACGGGTGTTGTTTCTCAACAGAATACTACGCATCACACCTAACCCGCCAAACTGCACACTGCACACAAAACAATGTCATACGGCATATACACACAAAAACAAGTCGCGGTCAATACGCAGAAGCCGGAAGTTTCGGAATACGCTAGGAGCGGTTAATGGAAGATGCGAATTTTTTCTTAAAATTGTTAAAATAACTCCTAAACACATCCACCCCGTCCGCGTCCTGACGACACAGCTGGTTATATAAACTAGAAATCCTAGTGATCAAAGCCATGTATTCACTAGGGGACAAATAGCGCAACATTCCGCGCGGCATGTCGCATCAACATCTGCGCTCACGTTTCGGGAACAATGACGCGGTCATTTGACGTGTACACACCGGGACTCACATATCACTTGTCGCGGAAATGTCGCCCAAAAGGGTTATGATGATTAATGCTGCATATATATTTATTCTAACGAGTTTATCGAAACGTAACAGCAGAAAAAGGTGGTGGGTACGAAAGTATTTACTGAAAAGGAAAAGAAGGATGGATATTCTATGCGATCTTCGAATGTCTGGCGGATCCTTTGTCAATTTCACTCGAATGACAACACTGATTCTGAAAATTTATTACAAATAATCGGGCCTTCCATAGTCAAACAAGACACAATATTACGGGACGCTGTTGGCCCTCACATCAGACTTGCAATTACAGCTCAATTAGAGCTCGATCAGTTGGATGACAATCTCGTTTCCCCACACTAATGTCATGTTAAGTGGTATACAGTTACAGCGCATGCGCATTCATTTGTAAACATACCACGTGGTACTGACGCGCGGCACGATGTCGCGGTGCACTCGCTCGGGAACCGTGCGCATGGCAACGTTGCCGCGGCACGTAGAAATGCCGCGTTATGTTTCAGCGTCACGTAGACTCTATGCCGCACGTAATGTTGAGGGACGATTTGTCTCCTAGTGAATACATAGCTTAAGTTGATTTGATCGATATTGCGTCTATGGCGATCTGCCTGAAATGTGTCATGGTTCCGGAGACGAGGATTTAACGCGTGGAAGTCGATTCTACCACAGTATACCCAGAACAGTAGTTTATCTCCGGCCTGTCGGCGAGTTATTAGCCTACTCTTGCGTTGACGCTAGCTAGGGTTGTCACTTTATTTTTACTCCGTTTCTTTTAACTCGTTGCGTCTGAGATTCCGACGCATAAGGTAGACGCAAAACCCGAAAATTTCTGTAATTAGTATACCTAGTTTCTGCACTTAAATTGCAAGAACGCTGATTAACATCAACGTAGACTTTTAAAAACTCACAATCTTTGTAATAATCAACACACCTTTTCAAATATGTTTTAATATACTTTGTAATACACAAACAATATGAGTTATTAATTTACAACTATAGTTTCGAGAGGAGCAGTCCCTCTCATCATCAGGTATAGATAATAATACCTGAGGAGGATTACTCTGACTCTATATTTAGGCAGTAATAAATTAAAACTGTGGTGTGTATTACGAAGTATATTAAAACATATTTGAAATTATAATGTTGCACCACGAAGTATCTGCCAAATCTTTCAATGATATCAACACACCTTTTTAGTAAAGCACCACAAACATAAAAAAGTCTTTTTTTTTCAGGAAGCGCATTTATTTTCTAAAGCGGCGGCTGCGAGCGCGAATGGCACCGAAGGCACGGCCCTTACTGCCGCCGCCTTGTGCCCCCATATTCTAAGTCAATGTGTGCGTCAAAGTGCGTGTGTACACGGCACCGAGCACGCACGCACACATTCTAATGGGCCAGTTTGTATGAAGACGTATTACTGTTCTTAGTGTACTGTGATGCTACTGACTGCTGACGTATTCATAGTTCAGTCAATTATCCTATAAAACACAGACTAATCCGCAAATATTCTATCACTTTATTTTTCCGCTTTAAACGCAGCGAGTCACTCTTCACAATCTCTCAAAATTCTACCTTGCCCCGCACGGTAGGATAATATTCTCATGGGTCATTTTTGAACCCGTTTAAAAATTTTTTTTTAATAATTGAAAATGATAATTTTCAAGCGTATTCTAGTGTATAGGTATAATTCAGAAGAATATCATTTATACATCAAAAGAATATTGATTAATGTTCCAAATATAGGGTTATCATTACCAGCTGTCAAATCTATGTACATTTTCATGGGAAGGCCTACAGATGTCCCTCGCAAAGCCAATTCGAATTTATAAAAGACAAATGTTTAGAACATATACAGGGTGTACCAGAGCTTGCAGCAGAAACTTGGCCCGCAGATTCTTGCCTATTTCATGAGTCAAAAATGTTCAAGCAGGCATGGCCTAATATCAATAGTTATGGAGATATGCAATATCAAAGTTTGCATTTTTTATCGATATTTCTGACTTATTTTATGCGAAAAGTTGAAATATCATTACAGTAACTTATGTCAATTACGAAAAATTCATTCGCTTTAATACAAGTCGAATAAAATGATTAAAACCTTGCAAAAATTAAAAAAAAAAATAGAACGTTTTTATCATTTTGTTAAAGTTGTATTGAAGCAAATGAATTTTTCCTAATCGATATAAATTACTGTAAGGATAGTTCAACTTTTTGCATATCTCCATAACTACTGATATTAGGTCACGGTTGCTTGAACATTTTAGACTCATAATATAGGCGGGAATCTACCGGCCAAGTTTCTGCTGCTAGCTATAGTACTGTATAAGACTTTCAAAAATATGATAATGTGTGGACATTCTTACGGTGGAACTGGTGAACGTTGCACTGTGTAAAGTTATCTCTTAAGCCAGCTCACACAGGTCGTAAGCCCTAATCAGGGTGGCTCGTGACCTGTGTGAGTGAGATAATAAAGACTCCCTTACACGTTTCCCATATATATAGTTTCGTCACTGTGGGACTTCTATAATTTATCTAAATTAACAATTATCCCTCTGTGGACAAAATCCAGTAGTTTTGGTCTCGGAACACACATGTAAAAATATTATTTTAAAGTCCTATTTATTATTATTAATAGAATTTTTCGTAGAAATTTAGTCGCAAACCTTCGGCAGAAAGAAAGTAAGATAGGCTAAGTTGCACGTGTGTCGCCGGAGCGGTAAATAAAGCCATGTATTCACTAGGGGACAAATCGCGAAACATTCCGCGCGGCATGTCGCATCAACATCTACGCTCATGTTTCGGGGACAATGACGCGGTCATTTGACGTGTACACACCGAGACTCACATATCTTGTCGCGGAAATGTCACCCGGTGAGGTTATGATGACAGCTGCGGTATCTCATTTGGCGAAAACGGGGTTCCGCGCAATTCGAAATGTTTTTTTGGGTCGCAATTTCAAATTAACAAGGTTTTACTGTAGTAAATTGAATAGTATTAAAAACAAGGTCCTTTTTGCAAATAATTATTGTTTTCCACGCGTCACGGAAATGTCGCCCTATGAGGTTATGATGTCAACTGCGTATCTGTTTATGTTAATGAGTTTATCGAAACGTAAGAGGAGAAAAAAGAGGAGAATGCAAAATTATTTACTGCAAAGAGAAAGAAAGACGGACATTCTATGCGATCTTCGATCGATACAGCTCGATGAGTTCAAGAAAAATTTCGTTTCCCCACACTGTCATCTTGACAGATACAGCGCATGCGTATTCACTTGTAAACATACCACGTGGTACTGACGCTCCGCATAATGTTGCAGTGAGCTCGCTCGGGTACCGTGCGCATGGCAACGTTGCCACGGCACGTAGAAATGCCGCGCTATGTTGTGCGCGCCGTCGCGAAACAGTGCACGACGTTGCAACGTCACGTAGACTCTGTGCCGCGCGTGCTGTTGAGGGACAATTTGTCCCCTAGTGAATACATGGCTTAAGGTTGTCATTTCTATAATTTCAAGAATATGTCCTAGCGGATATTTTTGCACAGTACGCATCGATCGCCTAGCAAAATCAGATTTCTGCGGTACAACCCATACAGTACGACATCAAGTACGATTAGTACGCGTGTGAATATTTCAGATAAGCGTGTCTTCAATGGGGCCAGCGTTCTGAACCACTTAAAAGTCGATTATGAGCTCCACGGTGACTGCCGAAAATCGTGCGAATACGCGATGAACTAGTGAACGCGGCTTTACCCAACCGCGAGCGAAAGTAATGTGCTTCTTTTTAACCATTTCAATTGGCCACATTTAATAGGCCAGTTGACACAATTACAACAGCTCTTCCTCACAATATAAAATGATAGACAAGACGTACTTTTTATACCGTGTGGGTGAAAATAAAGCGAAACCGGTATTAGTGACGGTTTTTTAACCGGTGATACACAAAAGGTTTTTTTGAGACCAAATTAATTAATCAATTAGAAAGACGTACAGAAAAATCTAATCCACGAAATAATATTAATAAATAAATTAATCAATTAGAAAGACATACAGAAAAATCTAATCCACGAAAATATATTTGGCTACTACCGGGATTCGAACCACGGATCTCCTCCTTTCCGGGGCAGGCGCGTTATCCAATTACGCTATTTGTATATTTCCGTGAATAAATCGACCGTATATGTAAGTCTCATTTATAAATGTTTTTTTTAGATTTGTATCAGATTACATCGATGATTGGCAACAACAAATTTTTCGCAATTCGACTGGCGACCATCGGCACTATATAACAGTTATATCTTAGTTACTAAATTTTATTATTTTTATTTTTTAACAAATCAACAGGTCTTTAACGACCCTAATAGATGGTCCTAGAGTGAGATTAAAGTACAAAGTATGAATATTTTGTGAACATTTGAATACGATATGGTTACACAATACACTTTTTAAGGTTAGTTAATAATTAATTATGAAAAATAATAAATGATAAAATAAATTGAGAATAATATTCAGAGTAACGCAAATCACTAAATACAATTTAGGAATAAGTTCCACGTTAATAAGATTTTAAACAAAACATTTTTATGATGAAAAGAAATAAATAACGTTTTAATGATAGAATGAATTGTAAATAATATTCAGAAAAAATATATATCGCAAATCAATTAGTGGTTCATTAAAAAAATTTTACATACAATTATTTTACGAAAAATATATATCGCAAATCAATAAATGGAATTTTTGCATAATACACAATTAATGATAAAAAGTAAATAAATAATAAAAAGTGTTTTGAAGATATATAAATTGTAAATAATATTAAGTTTAATTAATATAAAGACTAGGTATCTTATCTATACATACATATCTGATAATCAGCGGCACAATCAGATACAAATCCCAAATAACTGTATAATAACCGGTTAAAATAACAGTTTGATCATCACTAATCGTAATGACTTGAGACAACTCAATACCACTTACAAAAGTGTAGGTAAATGAACGAAACCATAGGACTTCTTCAATAATAGCAACATTCATTTGTGGTAACACCAACTGTCCTTATTTTGAATGAAAGTCCGTCCGTCCGTAACTTGATGGAATTACAACAACACTGACGACTAGCCACTAATGAGACGCGGGTGCCCGAGTGTGACACTTCAATCAGAGCGCGGCCCAGGCTAGCAGCACGCAAGGGTCGTGCCACAAAATAATATGGTCTTGACATTTTTATATTAATATTATTATGATTAGCAACGAACATTCAGAAAAAATTGTCGTCACTGCTGCTGTAAATATACTTAAGGTTTTATTTCTATGAAATTAGTTTGTAAGTTAATCTGAAATTAGTTTTAGGTTTGCGAAAAAAGTAAATTTAAAAAACAAATGGTTTTCTATTCATGAATTTTCAGTTTTGAAATCGTGCAATACGTTTCGGGACCAAAGGTCCCTTAGTAAAATTAAGTATAGTAAAAATTCAAGTTGGAAGCTTAAAATCAATATATATAAAAAGAAACCCATGTTTCCCTACCCGCCAAGTTTTCTTCACAACCAGCCACAACCGCCCACCGGTGGTTATGGTGGTGGATAGCCCTTGGTGTCACATCGAAAATATGCGAGTTTGGTGGGGGTGGCTGAGCGTGGGTGGGAGTGGGTGACGAAAATGTGCTTTCTAGCACATTGTTTTGTTATGGGAAGGCCGCAAATGCTTCAGATTGTTTCAAAATAAGCGCGCTAACTGTGTCGGTGAGTCTAGAAGGCTCCGAAAAAACCTGCTCTAGAAAGTTCTGGAAGGAGAAGGTTCTAGATTCCTTTCTAAAAAAAGTTCTATAAGATTCTAAACTGAGTGGCGGAATGTATCGGTGTATCTAGAAGGTTCCTGTATATTCGAATTTCTTGAAAGTTCTGGAAGGAGAATATTCTAGAAGGTTCGCGAAAGAGTACTCAGAGCATGGGAGAGCTATGTTTTTCTAATACATCTAATTTCTAATACATCCACAGGAATAACCATGCATTAAATTCACCGTTAACACTCATGCATCGCCTTGGAAGCAAATTTTCGGAATTCGTAGACATTTTTCGTTATAGGAGCATACCCGAATTAAAGAATTACTTAGACTTAGAATATACCAATAGCTTAATGGACTAAATTTTTACTTAAGTTTTGTTCCCATGAATTATATATATTTATTTATTTATTTTAAAAGTCCTAATTATTGTTCATTTCCCTTTTAAATATCTTTTGATATTATATTTTATATTTATTTTTATGTTTTATTTTATCTTCTTATCTTATTTATCTAATACATTAGTTTAATTATCTTTATTTTACTCTATTATTAATTTGTTAAAGGTTTCTAATTATTACTGTTTGCTTGTATACTTAATCATCGTTTATATATATTGCTCATTTCTATTGCTCATTTTATATTTTTACATTTATATTGTTACATTTTATATTGTTCATTTATCTTAAATATTTATTTTTATTTATTAAATCCCAAAAGAAAATATACAAAATATAATATATATTACATACATTATAAGTATATTAAATCCTATAAAGGTACATACACATACCTATACATAGGTTCGGGAAATGAGAAGTTAGACATGTGTAACGATTTACACATGACTAAAACTCAATAAAAACAATATAAATTAGTAACTACAGGTCGAACATAATCAAAAGACCATTCCCTAGCTTTGTCCGGTAAGAAGAAAGCGGGGGAAGGTTGCCTGGCAAGCCGTATTACAATTCCAAATAAATATATATTTTTTAGTTTAAAAACGGTTACTTACTTACTAGAAAAACTTATTTTGTGTTCATTTTTTGCATCGTAACAACACACATATTTTTTGCGCACATTCTATTTAATACGGTCTAGCTGTAGTGATTAATATTAATACCTAGCTTTCAAAATAGTGACTCGAATGATAGTTGAATGATGATTACAATATACATTTATAAGGATATCACATGTTCTTGCGTTTCGATTATCCATTATTTCATTTTGTTTTTACCCGACTTGTTTACTTTATGTTCATGTTTTATTTATATAATTATTTTTTTATTATTTACTGTAAAACGTGTTTAATGTTAGGTATATAAAAATCCTTTTAATTTTCTTGTACTGTTAAAGCCCACTAGGGAGTTGATTAATAAAGACATACAATAATTGCGGAATAACTAAAACTAGTAGCGATCGACTTGAGCCACAAGGTCGCCCACAAATTTGCTAACCAGTCGAGTGAGAAAAGTTGCCACAAAAACGACCAAGATATCGGCCACCAGGTTTTCGGAGTGATGACCACATTTTTTTTTATAATAATAAACATAATATGTAAAATAGATACAGTGTGTCTACCGAGTTTCTAATAAAAATACATGTTTTCATTTTCTCCCCTGCGGACATTCCTGGAATGTATGTTAATAACATCTGCTGATCTATTCTGAAAAAAACTAGTGATCGTCTAGCAGAATGAGCAAATTTCACCATTTTTTCTCATTTCTTTTCTAGCGTTTTTTATCACATTTTTGTGTGGAAATATCTCATTTTAATGTTTATTCATCAGGTTGCGTATTTTTTAAATACGAATATCTTATTTAAATGTTACCAACTAAATTATATAATTGATTAATAAATTGCCAAACTTTCGATGTTTTAAAAATGAAGAAAATGGCTCCAATTTGTGGGCCTTTTATGACTGAACGGCCTGTTGAGATGTCTTTTTTATTCAATAATATTACAAAGTAAACTTTTATCTTAAATTTATTACAATTATTGAAAATTCTGTTAGTTTGTTTACATACAATTTATGTTTCAAAAAATACTGTTTTTTAATTTATTTTTTTTGTGGGTTTTTTCAACTCTTTTTAAATGGTAGACAACTTTTTTACTTCAATAGTCAAAAGACTAACATAAATTTTCGGGTTTCGTGTCTACATTATGCGTCGGAATCTCAGACGCTACGAGTTAAAAGAAAGGGAGTAAAAATAAAGTGACAACACTAGCGTCAACGCAAGAGTAGGCTAATAACTCGCCGACAGGCCGGAGATAAACTACTGTTCCGGGTATACTGTGTTACTAGGCAACAAATACATCTCAGTTAACAATTATCCATACAATCAGATACAAACCCCAAAGAACTGTACCGAAAATAACCGGTTAAAATAACGGTTTAACCATCACTAGAAAAAACACAATATTGTCACGGGATCGTGGCTGTGGGGGGCAAATGAAGCATTAAAATCAATTGAAACTTTAATTTATTACGCAACAATTAATTTAATCCGTAATTCTCACTAAATTTCTGGATTCGCATTGACACAATCGTATCTAGAAATCATAGTTCACTGGTTTGTTTCGCTCTCATTACCATAGATCACTTCTCACACGTCGGTAGGTACTATCTTGATTTACTGTCGCTGGATAAACACGCGCGTTAGCAACGTTCTGAGAGGCTTCGCGCTTCTATGGCGTTAGCTCGCTGTCAACAACAGCAATAATTCCGCGCAGCGCGGGGCCCTATTTTCAGAAACCGGTGGACCATCCCAGAATCTTCTAGCAATTTCCAATTTTAATATAAACGATTGTAAAATCGTCGATTACGTGTATTTCTTTTTGATTCTATCATTTCGTGAGAGTATTGTAATTTGGTCATCTATCAAATGTCAACATAGTACTTATTTTGCATAATATTCATTAAAAACTTATATTTTATTCAAGAAAAACGCCAGATTGCAAATACTCGTTTGCGCGATGATGTAAATATCGCTTCGACATCAAACAAATAGGTCTTTTTAAGAACATCCAAACATCGTGGAGGTCCGACATCACAATCCATGACTGTAAGTGCAAAAAAATATTGAAGTAGGTACATATTTTAGTTTAAAATGGTTTATATGCCAACACTGCACAACTGTTGGGTGTTGAAAAGTGATATTGCGTCATCGTATATGTAGACATAAATATGCAGGATACAATTTCCGCTTTCTGTCTTGTGTTTTTAATGACAATTATTTATGAAGCGCTTGTACTTCACATTCCCCTCAATCTACATGTCACACTAATTAGACCGTGTAGATTCACGACCGCTTTCCAAATGTCTCATCTGAAATTGCAAAAATCGTAAATGTAAACACGTCCCTATAGATATTTTTGAGTGTTGGGAGTAACAATCGCCAAAATTACTATACAGGGTTATTTGGAAAACATTAATAACCTCGCAGGGCTATATTCCTGCCTTGATTATGAATCGAAAATGTTCAAGCTGTTCTGACCTAATATCAATAGTTAAGGAGATAAGTGACATCAAAGTTTGCATTTCTTTTTTCAATATTTCTGACTTATTTTTTGTAAAGCGTTGGTCTATCGTTACAGTAACTCGTGTCGATTACGAAAAATTTATTCATTTCAATACAAGTTAAATAAAATGATAAAAACCCTGAAAAAATTCCAATTGGAATGACTTCCAATTGGAATTCGAAAGTTTTTATTTTTTTATTTGACTTGTATTAAAGGGAATGAATTTTTCATATTCGATATAAGTTACTGTAATGATAGTCCAACGTTTTACAAAAAATAAGTCAGAAATATTGAGAAAAAAATGCAAACTTTGATGTCGCATATCTCCTTAACTATTGACATTAGATCATGATAGCTTGAACATTTTCGACTCATAATCAAGGCAGGAATATAGTCCTGCGAGGTTATTAATGTTTTCCAAATAACCCTGTATAGTTATTTTCATAATAGATCGGATTGTGAAGGCTTCGCTGCGGCAGGATCCGAATGAAACACACACATCACAACACTAATCAAAACACGGAAGAGGCCGCAGAGTGGAGGCGGACTCTTTCGTCAATCTTCTCCAAATCATCAAATCGTCTCCGTGGCGTTTACGCCTGTGCAACGTTTCTGTTGTAACTAACATTTCGAAACAGAACCTTCAAATCGTAAGCGGCAACATTAGTTCCAACGCTATTAACTTGGAATGCGTCATAATTGACGAAACTGTCGATATATACAATAACGTATTATTACTGCAATCAAAACACGATTGTTCATACACCGCAAATGGGCTGCGGTATTTGATAATATGCTACCCTGTGATTTCCTTTTACCGAGAAACCGAGGCAAAAGTAGCGGTACATAATGGAGTTCTGGTACCGACACCGATGCACGGAAGTGAAGCCTGGAGCTGGCAGAAGAGGAACGAAAGTAGACGAATGCAGTTGAGATAAGATGCCTTAGATCCATTTATGATAGAGTAAAGAATGAAGATATTGGGAATGAATGTAAAGCCGATCTTAGCATAATTCATAGAAATAAAACAGGCTCGCCCAGGGGGTTTGGGCACGTTGAGCGAATGAATGAGGAAAGAATGGTAAGAGAGATGTATAACGCAAGTGTTGACGGCGCCATAAAGAGAGGGAGAATCGCGGAAGACGTGGCATGACCAGATTAACCAGATACCGGAAGATGGTCCTGTTGGAAGATGTGTGAATGTGGATGAGGCGAGAGTCGTATGTCAGGACAGAAGAGTTTGGCTCTCTATCCCCTCTGCCTATCCCCACGAGGAAACGGCGTGACGGTAAGTAAGTAAGTTTACCAAGAATCGATCAAAAATCACTAGATGCGATTCGGGAGGTAGGTATAATGCTAGGCTGGGAAACGTGAGGGGAGGGGGGAGGGTCAGAGTTGAGCTACGTAATTCCTCCATTCGTTTTATTTGGCACAATTAAAACGGTACAGAATGTGCGATCGATAAATCTGCGCAGACCGGTTTGCACATAATCAATAAAAAATAAATAAAATAGTTTTGGTAAGACAAAATAGCACAAAATGTTTTTGATATCTGTTTTGAGCATCTGGTAAAATGATATGACCTCTGGAAATTTTTGCATACTTGGTTGCATCCTAGATCAACTCTGAGTTCGTGGTGATAGGGGTTAAGACACCATTGAGTTTGAGGATAACATGGTTACACATTACATGTTATGATAAAGAAATCATAAATAATGTTGGAACAAAATTAACAGCGTCGCAAATAAATAAATACAATAAAGAAGTGTGTTTTAGATCGACAAGTTACACGAGGCACATTATCGCCTCGCGAGTGTGGAGTGCGCGGGTCTCAAGGTTAACGCCGTGTAACATTCGACACTTGGAAATATTGAATGTTGAGAGTTCTGTCTATGGTAAATGTACATATAGTTTAATAGGGTTTAAAAATTGTCTATATAATTATTATAGGATGACAGTTAGATTTTTTCATTTTGTCTATAGGTACATCAAATTTTAATTTTAGTACACATGTTTTATCCCGACGAAGGGATCAATGGGCCCGTCACATGTTTCTTCTCTTTATCCCAATTAACACATTTGTTTATTCCCAAAATTTCTAATTTATCCAACTGTAATCCTGAATCCTGGGATAAAAAAAGTGTGAAGATGGATGGCACATATTTAAGTCACCTAAGATTTGTGACAACATAGTAGTTGTAAGTAATAATATCAAAGAACTAAGTATAATGCTAAAAGAACTACACGAAGCTTCGAGCAAAGTTGGTCTTAAGATGAATATAAAGAAAACAAAAATTTTGAGTCCAGAGAACAAAGTCATCACTATCAATGATAATAATATTGAAATAGTAGATGAATATATATATACCTAGGACACAAGATAAAAATGAACAAAGAGAACCAAACAGCAGAATTGCCAAGACGAGTAGAAATGAGCTGGGCTGCTTTTGGCAAACCCAAACATATTTTCGAGAACAAAGAGATCCCAATTAGCCTAAAAAGAAAGCCTTTGAATCATGCATACTGCCAGTAATGACGTATGGATGGAGACTATGGCCCTTACAAAGAAAAGAGTAGAAAGGCTCAAATGCACGCAACGATCCATGGAGAGATCCATACTTGGAGTAAGCCTAAGAGATAGAATTAGAAATGAGGAAATTAGGCGCAGAACTAGAGTAGTGGATATCATGGAGCTAAGCTAAAATGGCAATGGGCAGGACACGTTGCAACACAGGATACTACAAGATAGCCTCCCAGAGTTCTGAAATGGAGACCTTGGGAAAATAAAAGAGGCATCGGAAGACCTCAAAAGAGATGGGCCGATGATATTGTCGCTGTGGGGGGAAAGAAATTGCTACAATTAGCCAACAACAGGGAAGAATGAAAAAACAAGGAAGAGGCCTATATCCAGCAGTGGAAAGACGAAGGCTGATGAAGAAGAAGAAGAATCCTGAATTATTTGTAGACTGCTAATCGGAGACAAGAAACCATACGCCATCTTATAGAAACAACCTTTTGATACTTATATCGTACACAAGTTTCTCTGTATACCAACTAAGTGGGAAGGCATGTAAGGAAACCAACAAATCATGTACTTGAACACAATTCCCGAAATCCGGTTAAGAGTTGAAATCACAAACAGAAATGTCGTAACTAATGACTTCAATGAATAATGCGAGATTATGCACAACCAGATGGCATTGTTATAAAAGATAAAAATAATTTACTCTTATAAAACATAAAACAATTGCAAACAAAACGATAAAACAATTGCACCAACAAAACAATGAATAATCACATGTAATCGTGTGTTTATTTAGGTTTTCAGTAGTCTCCGTGTATTCAGAGTGTGTTTACAGTAGAAATGAACATTAATTATAGTTACGACAAACATCCCATTGAACGATCCCCTAGAATACTCCGGAACGTTACCGATTATCTAAGAGTCTGGAAACGCCTAGAAGAGCCGAAATTTGAACCAGATTTTTTAAATAGTTTTATTTGACATGTATAAAAGCGATGACTTTTTTTATATTCGATATAAGTTATAACGATTTATATTCGTTTGCACTTTTGTATGTCCATGAATCATTATCATCATCATTCTTGGCACTACAATCCTTGGTGGGTCTTGGCCTCCTCAATAATTTTACTCCACTCATCTCGGTCTGGTGCCAGCTCTCTCCAGTTTCGAAGCTCTAAGGCAGAGATACATTTGAGGACGCTGTCACTCCATCTTAATTTTGGTCTTCCTAAGCTCCTTCGCCCTATTGGCCTTGAGTTGTTCATGTCCATGAATATCTGTGTTATATGTTATTTTACTTTTGGAATATGTAAGTAAATATGTATTTAAAATTTTATATATGTACTAATTTCATCAATTTTTAGTTTAATCATTCTTTAGTCCTTGTTTTACGGTGAGCCAATTTTAATCTGTTAACATTTTTTTAATATTTGACTATTTATTTCTCCTTAGAAAATTGTTTATCTCTTTCTTTTTCTCTTATCGCTCCGTTTTTTTGAATTTGAAATTTTTTAATGTATCCTTTATTACTCAAGTATAAAACGGTGGAGCATTATTGAAAATGAAAAATTAAGTATTAAAGAAAATAAGTCAGAAACATTGAAAAAACAATGCAAAGTTTGAAGTCGCTTATCTCCATAACTCCTAATAATCTTCGACTCATAACTTAGACACGAATCTACCTGAAAAGTATTATTGACAAAATCTTTTACCATATTTAATGTATTGTTTTATTTATTTATTCATTCATTTTAACGCCGTAACAGACCCCCTGTTACTGCAGTGAAACTACACCCAGGCTTGAGAAAATTACAACGATGTATTGTGACCTTACCGGGAATTGAACCCGGAACTCTCGGTATAAGAAGCCGGCGTCATGCCCACTGCACTACGAGGGCCGCTAACCTTACGTCATATATGCAGTGTGTACGCTTTTACAATACAATGTGCGTGATTGGCACTAACATAATCACGCACTTCTGTCAAAGTGACAGTTGTTTGAAGTTGGCACAATACTACCGAAGGATCTGGAATCACCTCCGACTTTCGAGAAACATCTCCAAAAGTGTGGAAAACGCGAGGAACTTCTCGAAAACGCGGAAACGTCTCGAAATTTCGATAACAGCATTAGCCAATATAAATACGACACGCGGGAGTAAGGTGTGAGTTATTTTCCGTGCGCGTTGACAGGCGATAACAAAGCGAAGGTAGGCGCGGGCGGCGGGTCGGGCCGGCCAAGCGAGCGGTAGCGGCGAGTCGCCAGTGGTGCCAAGCGAGCGGTAATTCGACAGCGATTCTAGAAAGTTCTTACGTAGCGAGATAAATCGAAGCGAAATTAATAAGTGCGGAAATTGACGGAATTTTCTAGTGAACAGTGAATAAAGTGTTAAAGCGAATAAAAATTGTATATTTAAGAGTGATAAATTCACGAAATAGTTTAATTTAAGGAATAGCGTTACATTTAATAGTGATAAGTGACTTTGTACGTTAGTTTAATTAATTAATCGGTATTTAATAAATCCTGTATTAAATCCAAGCGTTTTCATTATTTCCTCCTGCAGCCACGACACGTGACAATATGCTTATTTTGTTGATGCACAAATATGTACCGATTGATTTTTTAAATTGTATTATGACATAAATAAAAACGAAAACAAACTCAAATCATATAAGGTACAATCAACTTCAATCACTGCTTCTCAATTGCATGGTCAATACTTAGATGGTTTAAATGTTAAGGTACGCCTTAAAAGCAGTACAAAATTTAGCACCTGAATTCGAGTTCTAGCAGTGCAAGTTACTCCCTCTTCCACACCCGCCAGGTCATCAAAACCCGAGATAGACCCTTTCCTGACTTTTCGTCTACCACTACCGACATGCCCTTTCGCTAGTCGTTTCTTCGCCAAATATACAGTTGGGATCGCGAAATGATATAACAGCTTCCCCCACTTTCTCCAAATGCGTAATGTGGCGTATATGTGCATGATTTTCGATGCGCATTTTAATTTCCCAACCCAACAAAACAATTATGTTATGACGAATTAAGGTCAATTCGATTCGAATCGATTTACAAAAAAAAATCAACCTAATAACTAATAATAATTTCGGGGTTAGAACACCTTGGGAGAATAAAATTAAAAGTAAAATTGGGTGATTACCCCCTTTTTTTAACTCGTAGCGTCTGCTTGCTTGTCTGACGAAAAAACTTTGGATCGATTTTTAACCCTTTTCCCGTGATCCAATCGAGCTGAAACTTTACAGGCAGACCCGTGGCGACGATAAAAGTGATCTAACAAATTTTCGTTAAAAAAAAAATAATCATATATATTTTTGGATTTTTCGAAATTTTTAATTAATCAATTTTGTAAAGTCGCCCGCCTCGAGCTCTACGCGTAGGGTAAGAGCTAAACCTGTTTTAACTAGGAAATAAGAAAGGGAGTATAATAAAAACTTGGTTTTTATAGGCAAGTTTTTTATTATATTTGCGGGAATAATTTGAAACAAAAAAAGTCGCGTAATGTCCATTCCAGTGGAACTCCTCCGCCGTGACCGAATTTCCCGGTGCACGTTTGTCTGATACAGAAAGGAACGCGATGTACAGATTTAAAAATTAAATGTCTAAAATGTAACATGTATATCCGACTTGGAAAAAACCCTTTTTGTTTAAATTGGGAGCAATTTAAAAAAAAAATCTAAACGATTGTTATTAACAAATTGCCTATCAAATAAAAAAAAATCGGTTAAAAATAAGTACCTACACAATCTTGTCTTATTCGGTCAAACGTGCATCGCAGAAAGTTGACATGACGCGGCTATTTCAATAATTTTCCGATAAAATGATACTCTAATATGTATCTTAATAAGTGCGAATAAAAAATATAAAGAAGTCCTCCTTGAAAAAAAATCACCCAAAATCTATCTAAATTTAAGGTTCCCAGAGCGGTGTAACCCCTTAATTAAAACAGATCACCTGTAAGAAGCCTGTAATCTATACTAATATATAAAGAGGGAAAGTTCGTAAGTCTGGATGTGGGAGGTTATCTAAGAGACTACACATCCGATTTCAAAAATTGTTTCACCAATATTTAGAATGGACTTTTAGGGTGGACATAGGCTATATATTATCCCGTTAAAATAAAAGGGCTTTTCGTGGTGATATATTTTACAGCTAAAGTCGACGAAAAAATGGTCGAGCGACGCGTTTTTTACGAACGCTGCCTTAACGGTAAGAGATATTTAAATACTTTCTATAGAGAAGATGTAGAAATCGAAAAGTTATATAAAAAAGTCCATGACGACATGTATCTATATGTTAAGGTTAATACACAAATTGATAAAATACACTGAGATTGATGTTCATGTATTTTTTTTTATTATTTCGATCGGTTACCAAGTTTCATTACTAAGTTTATTTTTAAGTTTTGTTATGTTCAAGTAATATTATTATCTTTTATATATATATTTTATCCTATGTAAATTAAACCTATAATTAAATATGCAAGAAAATGGAAAAGAAACGTGCTGACAAGCCGCACAAGACTTGGCACGATCTATAACAATAGAAAACGTGCATAAATTTTATTAAAAAAATATATAAATAGAAGTGGTTTTCCTACCTTTCCAGCAACGGCACCAGGTTATCCAGGAACGTGAAGTCCCCGTGGGTGGTGTAGGTGACAGACTCCTCGCAGCCCATGGGGCCGTGGTCCGCCATCACGAAGTTGTACAGCACCCAGAACTCGCCCCTCTGGCGCGTGCTCTGCTCGTAGGCCTTGTCCTTGCACCTGAGCACCTCGCGCAGCCGGGCCAGCGTGGCCCCGTCCAGCACGCTCTCGTCCCTCGGGACCTCCGGCGCCGCCTCCTCCGTGTCCTGCTCGTTCTGCTCCTCGATCACGGCCTCCAGGTTCGGAAAAGCCACCGACTCGCTCGCATTAACAGCACCTCCATTTGCCGGATCTAATTTATCACCTTCTCCGGCAAATCTATTGCTATCGTCCAATTTGTTTTCGGGATCCACAAAGCTGATTTTGATCTCGTCTTTCACACTTTTCACCGACGTTTTGTCCAGTGAGAACATCCTCACGTCGTCTTGGACCGCTCTCTCCGCGTTCGCGACCGGTTTGGCGTCGCCGTCGCCTCGCACGACCGACGTCTGAACGTCTCCCGGGCTGTTCTCCACGGCGCTGGCCAGGTTCCTTCCGTTGCTGGAAGGGTCGTAGGAGAAGTCCCCCGGCGAGCTCTTCACGGCTATGTGCACGCCCATGTACAGGAGCACGGCGAGGTTGGCTATGATGCTGCAGCGCAGCAGCCAGTTCCTTCGCGTGAGCATTTCGGCAGATTTTAAGATCACTTTTTTTTAAAACAACACAACTACGATCACCTTTTCAACAAGTAAAACTTATTTACATATATCGTCAGTCGGCTCACTTAACGTAGATGAACTTTTTTCTTCTCGAATATAAAGAATACAATATTTGCATGTAGATCAGCAAGAAAAACATCAACACTCACGAAACTACAGGTTAGCGGCAATGGACAGTTGTAGCAACGTGGATTAAAGAGATTCTGGAATTTTAATTAACAATATCTTACGCGCTACGGTGGATAATTCTCTTTAAGGCATTCGGGTAATAAAAGTGTTTGTTGAAATATTATTCACATAACACACGCAGTTCGTTCCCACAGCTAGACAATGTGCTGAGCCAATAGAACTGTAACAATGATACGAAATTTGCGATACAAGAGCAAAAATATATCCAAGTTCCTAGAATACAGCTTCTGCTTACGCCGCTCGCTCGGCCGCGACTGCTAAATAGCGTATAGTGTTCTTTTGCACTGGAATAGACGCCACGAGCACTTTTTGCGCTGAGTCATTCCTCGTAAAACGAGAGATGTCCTTCTTTCGTCTGCGGGTGTACTTCTATCTGAAGCCCCCCGTCTTCTGCCTCTTGGTCGAAGTTTTCTGTGGAAAACCTCCTTTGACGTCATCACAGCTCGGATGGCATATTATGGTTGGACGAATGGCGAGGCTCGGCGCGAGGGATCTGTCGCATCTCGTCTGCCGGTCAGGGTGCGGGGCTTCTCCTTCTGAAATCCGAACCGGGCTTGATTCGATCACTTTCTTCTATTTTTTCGACATATCTTTTGATCTTGCGTCGTCTCGCGTCTAATTCTAGCACTTTAAAAGACTCTACTGGCAGTTTTCTGTTTTTAATTGGTGTTTAGTTCGGTCCAAGAGATCTGTTTCGTTTTACTTCGTCCCGAGTTTAGGCTCGGGGTGGTCTTCGTTACGTCTTCTGGTGCGCTCTTCCTACGTTTCATTTGTGCCGTCAATGTGGCGTGACTGCTGCCTGCGTGGCTGCATCCTGCGGAAGAAAGAAAACAACGCTTGAGTAAAGGCGTGGAAACAAGCGGCTGAGGAACCTCTAGGTCGCTAATTGGATGTCTCGCTGCATAGTCTAACGTGATACCACGACAACTGGCCTCTTTGTCAACGTCACGGAACCGGTTTCACGGTCTCGCGTCATCGCCCGCGTCCACGACCAGAACTGGAAAGACTTCCGAGTGTATTTCTGCTAAGCTATTATTGTGACGTTCCAGAAACAGAAGGTTTTTGGAAAACAAAATACTCTATTCGATACAAATATTTTTTGATAAGGGTCACATGATTCCGATTGCTTTAGCTGATGGCCAAAATCATTTTTGGATGGCGAATATAGGGTGCCTCATAGCTAGTAGCAAAAGCTTCGGGGGGGTCATCTTCATTCAATTTTGAATAAAAAGTATTGTTTAAATTATGGGTGAAATGTTGACAGTTACGGATAAGATAGATAAGCGACAAAGTTTGCATTTTTTATATTATATTATTTATTTTACATTATAAGTATTTCTGACTAATCTTATGTAAAACATTAGAGTTTAATTAAGTAACTCAAATCGAATATTATACTTCATTCACTTTGATATTTGATGCAAGTCAAATAAAATTATTAAACTCTTGCAAAAATATTTTTGTTCAAACTTGCGTATGTTTTTAATAATTTTATACATTGATTATACTAGTGATGCAACGAATACTACTTTCACGAATACGAATATAAATATCAAGCATACTAATCGGCGAATACGAATAATTCAACAAGGTAATAAATAATACACCAGTGTTCTTTTTTTACTAAGAGACTTAATAATTAAAATTTACCACCGGCAATTTTTTGTTCAAAAAGCACATTTCTTTTATCGGTTTGTACATTCCCAACGGTCGAAAATAAATATCACTTTTTTCACGCTCACGAGAGGTTATGTTATTAGATTTAATTTGAAATTATTTTATAACAGTTAACACTTTTACACACAACGGAAATAAAATGGAAGGAACAATACATATTACCAAGCAAAAACTACATGAAATGAGCACCTAACCTTATTAATAACCCAACGAAACTAGATGAAAGAACTCATGTTATGCTGTGAAACAAGTAAAAATTGACAACGTGAGAATTCAACAAATCCATTCATTCAATGTTAGGGGAATCCCCGATAATAGAGTGCGTAGGTGTGTTCGGATACACGGTGCACAGCCAAACCGTAATTTGCGTTGCGTTCAGTTATAAATAGTTTGTTTTTAATATTCGTGATAATATTCGGCGAATACGAATATTCGTATTAGTATTCGTTGCATCACTAATAATAACCTTCTTATATCATGTTGCTCTTGTGGCAGATTGGAAAACAAAAAGGAGAGTGGTGAATCTTGTCTTTTTTCCACAAATTAATAAACTGAATTATTAACTGTTCTCATCTATTGACTGTTCTCACCTATCAGCTTGCGTGTTCCATCCCACGAAACTAGAATATTTGCCTTGGAAACTGCGGCCAATACTAACTCTCTGCTTCAAAGGTTTCCTAGACTAGCTGACAGATTCGAGCAGATAAATACAAAAATATTTTACAACATTGTAACGTGAAGATAGAATTCGGATAAATTACGCGCGTAATCGACAACCCTGTGGAATTATCTAAAACATTCTACAAACGTCTGGTACAGTCTGGAAGCGACGGGTACATTCTCGTAAACACTAGAATAATCTCGGAGGTTCGAAAAACCAACATGTTTCGTATAAAAAGGCACAAGGAGTGCCGCGGGGCTTAATGTTTTGACATTTGACAGCGATTAAACACCAGCAACTGCAGATACTGCGACTGATCGAGAGAAATACCTACTTACGCGCGATAATTTAAGAGAATATTCGAGCAAGAGATAAAAAAGTGTTTCACATACGACTGATAATTGAGAAATAGTGTGAATTAAAAAATAGCGTATAAATTAAATTCGCGTCCAGTGACTTTGTGAAATTGTTAAAATAATTAATAAATCGATAATTAATTTCCAGTGTTTTCATTTGCCTTCCAGAATATGTTTTCAATGATCGCTAAACTTCGTCTGTTGAGAATTAAAGAAATAGTGCTTGACACGCTTACCTTCCCTTTATCATACCGGAAAAGAACTAGAAAAAAAGAGATATGTCTGGACATCTATTGAGACAGTTAGGAGAAAACCAGGAAGATCGCGGACAGCTTCAGTCAGATGTAGCGCAGAACACAAGAATGAGACGAGGAAAAAGCAGAAGAAGAACAGAGGACACAGCAAAGGAGAAAAAAAGTGGACTGCTTTGTGGCACTTTTGATTTTCGGCGGGTCACGTCTAGCTTTAAATAAAACGAAAGAAAGCTAGCGTTGGAATAGACCATAATTCATATCAGATTGAATGAAATACACACGCGTGATATGCAAAACTCGCTCTGGGCGAGTTGGTTGTGAGGAACGGGTAATTCACCTGGTTCCCAGCGCCATAAATATGCCGTTCATAATTATAGTTCTTAATGGGGAGCACTTTCGCGTCCACCGCCTGCGCGTGCACGCCACGCCACTTTTCAGCAAATATTTGGTTAAAAACATTTCCAACCAACGGTCGCTAACATATTGTCATATTACACATAGCAGTCTCTAGAAAGGTCCAGATAAATCTAGAATCAAACGGACTATTCTCACCATAATCACTAGAAATACGGAGAAACCGATCGAACATTCGCGAACTAACATTTACGTACAAAGGCGATGACAAGCGGGCGCGGCCATATTTATTGTTGACAGCGGGCTACGCCATAATAAGCGAAACCGCAAACAAGTAATTTTAATTTTTTAATTTAAAGACTATCGACAGGTCAGAATGACCCTAATGGATAGTCATTTAGGACAAGGTGATTAGTACAGTTACAATTTACGATAATACATTAAAATAAAATATTAATACATTATACAATATAAGTATACTACAATAAGTGATTAGGGGATGAACGAAGTTCACATTCTCCGCACGACATAATAGGCATGTAGGCTCCCAGGTCAATTAAGTCAGAAAATGTACCCGCGCTTTCTGGCTATAAAATTTTTGTTTAGGTCGATTTCCGAAGAATCCGTCTTACACGCTCAAACTATTTTCGGTTAGGAGCGATATAATTTCTCTCTTAAACTGAGGTTGTGTCGTGTGAAATATGTCGATAATAGACAAAAATAAAGCGATACAGTGCATCCTTGCGTGCGAATTGACGTGAATTAATGCGAACCTGTGTGAAATATTCTATTGTGTGTGAATTTAAGTGTGAATTTAAGAACGCCGGTACGATTGAATTCGTGTCCAGTGACTTTGTGAAATAAATTGAAGTCTTTTCCGTGGTCTGGATAGTGGGTACGTACGGATTCCTGAAATGAAAAAAAAATAGAAAATGCACAAAACCTGTAAGACCTACGTCAACGAAATCTGCATCGTTGGATAGCGGAGAGATATCACTCTCTTCTTCTTATGCCCTATCCGTTCAACGGACGTTGAGTATCATCATTTTACTTAATGCGGCCCGGAACAGGCTGGCCAAACAAAGATTTTTCAGCCAGGAAGTTCTCCTTCTACGAGGGCCCCGACGAGGGGGAAATGATGGTAAAGAAAATTATTAAGGCGAGTGTTGAAACAGAGGGCACCCGCGAAAGACCTGGCACTACCAAATAAATCAAACATTGGAGGATGGCCCTATTAGCGAAGAGCGTGCGTGAGTGCGTATGGAAGTGGATGAAAACAAAAGCGGTATGCCAGGAAAGAAAAGTGTGTCGTTTTATCCTCTCTGCCTACCTCTGAAGAGAAGCGACGTGATGCTTAGATTTTTATTCCGGCAGGGCTCTTCTGTCAACCCCGATGTTTCAAAATATATATTTGATTTGATTTTGAAAGTTTTTAAAATTATTTTAAGAATCTTCCATATTAAAAATGGTTTGTTTATGGCTCAAAATATGATAAATATATTTTTTCTTTTTAATTTTAATGTTACTACAGGTTCTTTGGTCAAATACTGTAGTAAAACACATCACAAAAACATCCAGGCTTGAGAAAATCACATAGACCACATAGACGTATCGTGACATCGCCGGAAATCTAACCTGGAACCTTAGGTATGACGAACCACTACCGTGCCCGCTGGACTACGGAGGGCGCCAATTATAAGATGGTTTAATTTTTTTGTTAGACGTTACCCTCAAGTATCCTTAGGGCACGTTTTTGAGTGTCAGTTCGATCGTTTTGTAGATCCACGGCGAAAGATTCGCGTAGTAGCGATATTGCGTTACATGCGGGTGCTTTATAAGAAAAAAATGTATCAAATTACAATGTAGGTCCACGCCCGGTGGCTGTACCCGATCTTAGATCAACGGTCTCACTCTCTGCACGTCCCATTATACGCAGGGTGAGAGTGGAGCAAGTCAACGACACGTTTAGAGGCTGCGAATTCGTCTCGAACGAATACCTTGTAACGTTAAATCGATAAATAAACTAAAAAACGCTTGAATAATTTGAAACGCGTGTTTGTGACGTTTATAGGGGGAAGTATTACATGCTTCGTCAGGCATGTTACATTATAGCATACCTAAAAATAATCAAATGTTTTTCCAGTTCAAAAAATATATTCAGAAATTACCGATCTCCCACACTGCTGAATAGTCAAGCATTTTTTTTTATCAATACCGTTTTCTTAAAATGTTCAACAGATACAGCTAGTTTCTAAATGCAAATAGATAATAATATTAAAATTGAATTTAAGCAATGTATAAATAATAAAGTATATGAAAATCAACGCATTAAATTCTGACGTGAAAATATCAGTATTGAATACTTATATGACAATTTGACAAAGCTCAGTACTAGCAAAGAAACGTGAGAGGTTCCAGGATCATCAAAACGGCACGTACGTAGATTCAACAATAAAATTAATTAACACCTAAGATGCTTCAATAATAATAATTTTTCAGAATTTTTTACTCATCTATTAGAGACAGGCCAGACATTTGAAAAAGAAGACGGCATTGAAATTGTATGTACAAAAATAGACAATATTGATATTTTATAAATAAAAAAATTAAATGTATCAAAAGACCCGTTACTTAATGTAGATAGGTCATGCCACTCGTCCGACATGGGATTTTTTGCATATATTATTTTATGGATCAGTTAGTGTGCGTCCATCGAAGCCGGTCGACTTTAAACAAAAAATTGTTATTAAAAACCACGACTTGAGCCGTTACAACTTTCATTACGCGGCTTGACTGGTTGGGCAGACCGGGCGATTCAAAATTCGAACACCCATAATTCATAATCGGAACGTGAAAATTACGGGGCTAGTACAGAGCGCCTGGAGAAAAATAAACATCCACTTCCTTAATCACCGTACTGGACTTCATTGATGATGATGAGGGTAATAACAGGCTTCCACACGCCTCCCCGCATAGTCAGGGTATCATCGCGTCCAGAACACGAACACTTGAAGAATGATGGCCATCGTCTAAAGGCCGGCGCCACACTACGCGGATCTTCCGCCGCGTCTCTTCGGTCGCGGAACGCCGCTGCATTTCATTCCATATAATATGCGTTTATTTTTATTTTTTTATTAGGTCATCATACCGGGAGATATAATTGCTTGGTAGGACAGAATCATCATCATCATCATTCTTGGCGCTACAACCCTTGGTGGGTCTTGGCCTCCTCAATAATTTTCCTCCACTCATCTCGGTCTAGTGCCAGCTCTCTCCAGTTTCGAAGCTCTAAGGCAGAGATGTCTTTGAGGACGTTGTCACTCCATCTTAATTTTGGCCTTCCTAAGCTCCTTCGCCCTGTTGGCCTTGAGTTCAGCAGGGACTTTGGTGCTTGATGCTCGGACATTCTCTCCACATGACCCAGCCACCGAAGTCTTCCCAGTTTTATAAATTTTGTGACGTTTGGCTCCTTAAATAGAGTATAGAGCTCATTGTTGTAACGTCTGCGCCAAAGTCCATTTTCTAGAACCGGTCCGAAGATACGCCTCAAAATTTTCCTTTCAAAAACGTCCAGTGCTCGCTCATTCCTATTAGTTAGTACCCATGTCTCAGCTGCGTACGTGAGCACTGGCCTAATAAGCGTTTTGTACACTAATATCTAGGTGTTTCTGGATAGCAGTCTGAATTTTATTTGCTTTTGTAAAAAACAGCGATTTGCGCTCACTATGCGCTTCTGGATCTCCTCTGTAGTATTGTTGGTAGGACAGAATACTAATGATATATTTTTTTTTTATTTATTAAAGACACTAACAGGATAATAGGTACATGATACTCTAATAATAAAACATAAATGAAGACTATGCCCATTATCCCAATCACAAGTGTCTTCGGTACGCTCTAGTAACAAGTATTTTTGCATTTAAGTATATTTTACATGTACATTTATGTGTATTGTATATTAAGTGTTTGAATGTAGTGCGATTAGTATTTAATAAATAATTGATTTAATGATAATAGTTTAATGTCTCCCCACAATTAAAGGATGACATATATATAAATAATTATAGACAAGTCAATTTGATATGAATGACAGATCAAACAATTTTACATTTTCATTTAAGCGATTGTTCCTAATTCGACTTTATCATAAACATAAAAGGGTTCGTAATGTATATAATTCACATGGTTAAGGGAGGGGGACGAGTTTCTAGTATCTGCCTCACCATATGACGTCACTCTTCATATTTAGTATTAAAAATATCTATTGAATTCAAAAGGTTATTATAATCTGAGCATATGCGTGGGATGGGAGAGGATTTCCTATTATTGGTATGATACTGAATGATAATGTAATAGGAGAACTAAAATGACAAAAATGTTTATTGCCCTAGGACTAGAAATCGTAAATCAAAGAATAGAATATAAAGTAATGATGCAAATATTTAAAGTTAAACATGGATTAGTACCCAAATACTTTGATGACAGGATGAAGCTGAATAAGGATTTTTATTTCAAAATACAAGAGGAAGCGAAAACATAAGACTACCAAAGAAAAAGAAAAACACCTCACAAAATTGAATGATGTATAAAGGTATAAAAATCTTCGATAGCCCGCCAGAGGAAATTCAAAACATGGATAATATAAGGAGGTTTAAACTGGAGTGCAAAAATTTTATTATAAAAACTTTTAAATGATTAGATGGAATGCAATATGCCTAAGTGAAATCGTATATCAGCCCACACAACATTATGTGTGGAACTAAATAATTAAGATAAATAAAATAAAATAAATATTTTGCTCGGTATTCCAGGCCGCCGCTCCGTTGCTGATATCGCGCAGAGTGCGCAGCATTGGTTCCGCTTTTTATGCGAAACACGTTGGTTTTTCGAACCTCCTAGATTTCTCTAGCGTTCGTTTGTTTCAAGATGGATCTTAGACAATATCTGTACTAATCTGGTCAAGACATTTTCTGAACATAAATAATGACATAAGCGATCTTGACACATTGAGTATTCCTCAAAGCTGTTGTGTCGCGGTCGGGCCCGACTGTCGCTGACCCCACTCGAGTGCCGTTTCGCAGTTCATCTTCAGACACACGCGAGGAGATGAGTCACGAGACGAGGAAAATAAACAATGACGCTTCGTGGTCCTTCCGAGAAAAGGCATCAGGCCCGAAGCCTGAAAAGGCAGGACCTGCAGGCCACGAAGGTTCGGGTTACAATGGTTCAAGTTTTCACACTCTTCAAACGGAAACGGTTTTCCCCATGAATGCACCATTACTTCCTGCGTATTTCAGAGAATATACAGGGTTATTTGTAAAACATTAATAACCTCGCAGGACTATACTCCTGCCTTGATTATGAGTCGAAAATGTTCAAGCTATTGTGACCTACTATCAATAGTTAAGGAGATATGCGACATCAAAGTTTGCATTTTTTTTTCAATATTTCTGACTTATTTTTTGTAAAATGTTGGACTATCATTACAGTAACTTATATCGAGTATGAAAAATATATTGAATGGCAGTCACTGAAGATTCCTTATTTAAAATGTACTCAATTCTAGATTTTACGTGTTATTATGGTGTTTCTTAGTCAAGCTAGTAGCAAAAATTTTACAGGTAAATTACAGGCAGACAATATCAATACTTGTGGAGATATATGCAATATCAAATTTTGCATTTTTTTCAATATTTCTGAATTATTTTTCTGCAAAAGCTTGAACTATCATTACAGTAACTTATATCGATTATGAAAAATTTATTCGCTTCAATATAACTCAAATAAAATGGTAAAAACCTTGTAAAAAATATTTTTTCAATTTTTGCAAGGTTTTTATCATTTTATTCGACTTCATTATCGATATAACTTACTGTAATGATAGTTCAACTTTTTGCAAAAAAAAGTCTTTGATGTTGAATATCTCCATAACTTTTGATATTATGTGTCATGGTTGCTTCAACATATTCGACTCATTATCAAGGCAGGAATTCACAAGTTTTTGCTGCTAGCTATGAGACACTCTGTATATGTAAGTAATAATGGAAAATACAGTAATAGATAAATTGAAGTAAGTTATGAATTAAAATAAATTAATGGATTTTAAACCTGAAATTTATTTATGTATTATTAATATTTAAAGTATTAACTTTGTGGTTAGACATAATAACAGAATGTTAGTAAACTTAGTAAAAACCACTACCAGATTTACGGTCTACCGGTTTCGTTAGTGTTGTGAATGTATTAGTGTAGTGTTGGTCCTGACGAAGAGACGGGTACGTCTCGAAACCGGTAGACCGTAAATCTGGTAGTGGTTTTTACTAAGTTTACTAACATTCTGTTTTTTGTGTATTTTTTAATTCACTTTAAGACGATTAGGTATTTTTAAAATTCTTTAATATATAATTCATTAATTAATTAAAATATTTAATTTTTACAAAATATGGTTTTGCGCTGCACTAGTGTTATATTTATAGATATTAAAATTTAACAAATTGCATTTCTATAATTTTATGTGCCTATTTTTTGTTTTCTTTAAATATTTAGTTTATAGATTTTTTTAATTTACAATAATAAATAATCAAAATTCCTGGAGTATTAGAATTGGTGGTAGACTCTAAGTTTTTTTTATATTATAATAGTGTATTTAGAGAACTTTTACGCTTTCTCATGATCAAACAACCGGCCCTTAGTGTCATTCAAGGAACATATATTTATAGTATATATAATATAAAAATGAATTCTTAACATCAGGTCGAAAATTTACCCGATAATGTAACCGACGACCGAAACGACCTACCGATCGTGTACTTTGACATCGACCCTTAATAACCTTTAAAAAGGTTATAAATGTAACGGACGCGACCTCGTTTATCATCTGCATACATTCACTTTCTGTTCACGCACATCAGATAACTCAAGATAGCCATCTTAATTAAACCGCTCCAATTATAATAACAAAAAAAAATGGACGTCTCTTGTCCGGAAACTAGCGGTCCGCCGAGAAATGTGAAATGTGCCAAATGCGTATTATACAGTGAACGTAAATTCTTAACACTTTAATTATTATTTATATTGCTATCAGAGTTTCCTGTTTGTTGTACAAGGTTTTATACTCTGGTATAATAATAGCCATTTGCAACATCGCGTACCGTGTTTTATGTTAGATTATACACAAGTATAATACACGAAGTGCTACAGGTCTTTCTATTTAAAGGGGAATACCTACCTACCTATTGATGTCATTTTAACATTAAGTACATACTTTAAGAGTATGTTAAATTTTTTTAATGAAAAAATATTCAAGCGAATGAATGAGGAAAGACTGGTAAGAAAGATATATGATGCAAGTATTGACGGCGCCATAAAGAGAGGGCGACCACGGAAGACGTGGCATGACCAGATTAACCAGATACTGGAAGATGGTCCTGTTAGAAGCCTGAACAACCGTCGAGCTTGCATGCGAAGATGTATGAAAGTTGTATGTCAGGACACAAGAGTATGGCGCTCTCCTCGCTCGCCTCTCTGCCTACCCCCACGGGGAAACGGCGTGATGGTAAGTAAGTAAGTAAGTAAAAAATATTCAACATTGGCGGAAAATTCTTGGGTTTTGTCGACTGCCGAAAAAAATGTCCTTCGCGGTGACCACTCCCATTTCATCTGTAATCATCAGAATAAATAAATTTTAAAAAAAGATTATCGAAATTGACACTATGATTTAGTCTTTGACGTAAGAGTTTTTGAAAATATAGATTTTTGACAAAATGGCGGGCGTTTGAATTAAAAATAGCGTTTTTTAGGGAAAAATTCGGGTTTACAAGTCCTCAATCTTGCTTGGAATACCAACACCATCGAGCACTCTTCACAAACATAATGGAAACAAGTCTTACGTTTCTATTATGAAAGAACCCAAATGATAGTTAACTGCGGCGCCGTGCGGCAAAAAGACGCCATTATTATCAGCTACAACTTTGTTATTTTTTTTAATTTTTGCTTCCATTCTCAAGACCTCAAGCTTTAAGAAAATGCAAAAATTTAAAAATCGATTTTTATTGGAATGTTTAGTAAATATTCCCTCTTAAGAAAGACAATCGACTTAATACGTTTAAACCGTGCGTACGACGCACAGTGTTTCGTATTTATATCCGTAAACACCAACACAACGAAACAATGTGCCTCGTACGCACGGCTCACACATACTAATTTGATTGTCTTTCTTAAATGGAAAGAAGTCTACCTAACTGGCGATTAAAATAATTGCGATAGTTTGAATGGAATATTCTAGCGAGTGATAAATTAAGTGTTACCCAGCGATAAAAGTGTTGTGACGGGTGATAAATAATTAAATACTGTGTTTCAAAGAATACAGTTGAACCTATCTGAATGTGTATCGTATTAATCTAACTCTAACACTTAATATAACAAAAAATTGAGATGGGTCTCTTTCGTGTCGGGCCTGGGTCACAGATGACCACTCTTCTTTGTCAAAATTTTCTTAACCATTCGAATGACTTCTTTCGCGTCGTCCTCCTGTTAAATCGTACCTCAAAATTATGGTGATATTATATTTACGGCGATTAAAATTCTCCTCTCTCCGCCGCCTGCCGGCAGTTCGCGCAGCGCATTCGAATTTCAAATTACGAAATTGTCCAAATAATTGCGCCCGCATCTCCGCGCGTTGCATTCCCATGGCAGGGGGGAAGGTGCACCATCGCTCTCACCACCGCGCTCGGCGCTCGGGCGAGAGCGTGCAGTACCCTGGACACGAAGGCTAGGCGGTGTTGTGTGCTTGAAACACAGAGCCACACGCTTTTTTAACCTTCGCCGTACCGCGACCGAAAACGCTCGTCAGCAGCCAAGCTGTCAACTCGTGTTAAGGTATAATACACAGACTGGCATGCTCATTAGCATGCTCAAAACTAACAATCAAACACACATGCTTATTAGTGGCATGCTCTTGTCATAGAATAGAGAGGAACTCTAGTTCAAAATTGAAACTTTGCAAACTGAAATAGAAAATTCAAGTGAACCAATAAATCAAAATGGATCCCGAGTTTCCATCCGCAAATTTTTGATTTTAGTTTTTATAATTTTTATTGTAAGATTAGAATCATTCATGTCTTTTAACAAAGTTTCATAAACATTATTTCTTGCTATATTATTTTTACATGGCGGTGACCGAGTATTCCACAGACATTCGTGATTCCTATAATAAGTCACGAAAAGTAATTTTTTATCATCTCCCCAACACGCCAAATTTGTTTCAAATGTCGCGGACTGGGAAGATCGCATTGATAAGATCGATACTAGCCGCAAATGACATAAGTATGCAAACCTGTTCACACATGCTCAAAAGATACCCCTTCTCATGGTTAATGACATTCGCATGCTCATAAATCAATCGGCGGTTGATTTTTGAGCATTTGACGCTGGAAATATTGCTGATACTTGAATCTATCATTAGATAGATAGAATTAAATCTTCAAAGAATGAAGAGTCTTATCAAACCTCAAAACATCCGACATTTTAGAAATATATTAAATTTAGTGTTATGTTATATGTTTTAATTCGTCTTTAATTGTTAAGATTTTCACTCGCCAAAAGGAATGTAAGAGGACATAAAACGAAAATAAAATTCAAATGGAGATAAAGAGATATTTTTAGAGATTTTTGACATAGATATTTTTCTAGACATGTTTCATTTCCAGTCAATCAATTATTTAATCACATGATGGTAAAATTAATTTACAAAGAAAGGGAGTAAAATAAAAACTTGGTTTTAATGGGTTAGTTTTTTTTTAAGCGTAAAAATAACGTTCGATATATTTTCATCTTACCAGAAATAGGTAAGGTAAGGGTTAAACTAATTTCGTCGATATTTTACACTCGTCCGCTAGGATAATTAAATTTAATAATAGGGGGCAATTTTGAACAAAAATGATAATACCCCCTCGGAGTCCTTAAAATATTTATTTTTCAATTAGGGTGGCCCCACAATGCCTGCGGGCAGACGGAACGTTCAGTCCCGAAGAGTCAAAGACCCGAAATGTGCGGAGGAAATGCACGTCTGCGAATCACGTCGCATCCGAGATTTAATCTCGTGCAGCTGTGAGTGAATATATCGCAGTGTGAGTGATATAAACTTTTGTCGTCTCATTGAGCAAATTTTATTCGTGAGACTTAAATATTAAAAAAAGTAACCCATTAAAACCATTTTAAACAACATTCTTCATCAGCCTTCGTCTCTTCATTGCTGGATATAGGCCTCTTCCTTCTCTTTCCATCCTTCCTTGTTGTTAATTGTAGCAATTTCTTTCTCCCCACACCGACTATATCATCGGTCCATCTCTTTCGAGGTCTTCCGATGCCTCTTTTATTATTTGATGAACTCTGGGAGGCCATCTTGTAGCATCCTGCCTTGCGACGTGTCCATTGCCATTTTAGCTTCGCTTCACGATCCATGATATCCACTACTCTAGTTCTGCGCCTAATTTCGTCATTTTTAATTGTATCCCTTAGGCTCCAAGCATGGATCTCTTCGTGGATCGTAGCGTGCATTTGAGCTTTTCTACACTTTTCTTTGTAAGGGCCATAGTCTCCAATCCATACGTCATCACTGGCAGTATACATTCAAAAACATTCATGATTAAACAACATTATAATTCCTTATTATTTTTTCCTTGGCACTTATCATTACAGATCCCCCGGTATATAAAATTCTATGTTTCGCTTACTTATCAAAATTCCCCGTTTTTTGTAAGTGATTAACTGAATTATTTTGAAAGTGCATCTATTTAGTTTTTATTTTATTTATGCTCATGAGATTATTACATTAAATATTATTTAAATTTATGGCCTTGATTTTGGGTTTCTTAAACGTAGAGGTAAAGAAGTGGAGAGAAGATCACTTTTGGTGTCTATTTAATAGCGTTATAAATATTTGGATCATTTGTGAGTTTATTGATTTCAAGTTATGCGAGTAAATATATTCTAAAACCTTTGGTTTCTATGTGTAAATGTGTTAGCGCGTTATGAGCAAGCGTGACATGGTTTAATTTATAAATAAACATGGAGTTCTATAAACTAAACGCAAAAACCATAAATAAATTTATATTATTCTACAACGCAAAAAAAAACTGAATAATGTCGCTATAAACGTATTTAATCCTTGTTATGTCGATCAACACCACTGTTACGGTAATACATTCGATTTTTGTTTGCGCAAATATTATATGTTCATGTTTTATTTATTTGCTTTTTTTAATTATATTTATGAGCGTCTGAATTTCGATATAAATGTTTTGACAAGCATGTCGAAAGGATATTAAAAAATTGTATATTTATGTAAGAAATTAGAATGCACCTAAATTCAAACTAAGTAGACCAAATCAATAAAGGAATGTCAACTCGCAAATTTACATTACACATTATGTGTGTGTGTGTGTGTATGTGTGTATGTGTGTGTGTGTGTGTGTGTGTGTGTGTGTGTATGAGCGTATTTTTATCATCCTCAATAATATTTTTAAATAAAAATCTGTAATACTATTATTTTCATAAGAAATTTAAATACACAATAAAACAATAATGATCCAAGACTTTAAATAAAACAAGTTTATAATACAATAAAACAAGTGCGCCAATCGTATAGCGAAAATAAACGTAAAGATGGCCGTCATCACTCTGCCAATTAATAATAAGTTTAGAGATTATGACGTAGTGGTTAATGTTATATCGTATTAATTTCTTAATGCACGAGTGTGAATGAAATATACATCAGATTGTTGGACAAAGAAAATACAAACATTTGATGACAAATCCCCTAATCAAGTTAATGCACAAATTTTACGTAATAAACACAGCGAACGCGTCAGAAATGTGATTCCTTGTACGTCACACAGTGCTCTAAATATTTGAAATGTAATAATTATATTTAATTAATTAAATTTATGTTTTATCAATAGGCATGATGAGAGATTTTGAAATAACATTCTATATTGTAGATACACGTCTACTATTACCGGAAATAACATTATTTCAGTAATAAACTAAGTTTTTACGCAAATAATTGCATTTTTATCTACATATTTTTAATGTCGCGCAAAAACGCCCGCAGCTGTCATTTCGCCCACGCGACGTCAAGCCTCAGTAAACATTGCATTGTGTCTATTGCAAGGGTTCAAAGACACAGTGATGGGTACCGAGGCGTGACGTCATTCGCTCTGACCGCTGTTTCAGTCAAAGGCGGCTTGCATAATTTCACCCCGTGGTGAGCCACACCTGCCTGGACTCTAGCCCCTCGAGCGCGTCAAATGGACCAATCGCGCCGGTAAAGTACCACGCCATTCTCTCACCGACCGGCGCCCGCGATACCACGCTCAAACTCGCGCTCCGTATATTGTAGTACAACGCATTCTCGAACATGTAAATTTTTGTGACTTTATTAAACCAACGAGTTAATTGTGAGTACTTCTTTCTATTCACCTGTATCACATTCTACATCATACATCTTCACGCAAAACACATTTCACACACACGCCTTCAGCGTTCACTCAACATGCATCAGACTGATTGTGCGTTTCGGCAGAGATACACAATCACACTGATTCTTTCGCGAATACACGCATTACATCAAATCACATCCGCCACACTGGTGACACCGATGTAACTAACTAACTAACTAACCACCACGCCGTTTCCTCGCAGGGGTAGGCAGAGAGGATTGAACGCCACACTCTTCTATCCTGGTGCACCACTTTTGCTTCGGCCACATTCATACATCTTCTCATACACATTCTACGGTTGTTGCGGCTTTTGTGATTTATGATAAGACATTTAAGAATAAATTAAATTCTATGTTTTAAACCACTTTATTGCTATATATTTGTCAACTAGTTTCGGTTGGACTCAACCTTCTTCAGGACAATTATAATATAGACAGTTTATATTATAATTAGAATTTAATTTATTCTAAAATGTCCTATAATGTCAAGCCACAGAGTGTTTTCTTGCTTTGAAAAGTTGACTTATAATACAACCATCTGCCGAAATACTTTTATTTTATTGAAAATCTTATTAATCTCAAAATGTATATTACAACTGGATCATTTTTGTAATCCTTTCAAAATACTTTCTTCTCTAAAATCACTTATTCTTTAATTCTTCAATACTGTCATCGTGCCTATTCCAAAGGTACAAGGTCCACCATATGGCAGCCATAATATAGCAATGTTCTGCTGGTCTACAATAATATCAAAGAAACGATTGACACACGTAAAAGGAAAAAAACGATAAAATATTCTAACGTACGCTGATAAATAAAGGAAAAATTTGACATTTAAAATTCGGCCAATAACTGTCAGCAACACAATACTGGTTTTATTTGTAAAAAAATCAAAATACCAGTTTGGACAAAATGAAAATTACGCAATTTTTTCGTATCGTGAACAAATTCACAACTCGTGTGGTATTCAAATTCGTCAGCGAAATAAATAAAATATGTATTAGTCAGCGGATACATAATATCGTAAATAACACAAAGCACTAAGTATCTACAGACATTATTAATACGGCCTCACCTTTTTTGGTAAACTTTTTTAGAATATTAATATTTAATATACACATAATTACATGTAATATCAAATAATTTCCATATTATGTGTATTTTCCTTTCGTTATTATGTATATTTTCAGAACAGAACTGGGTTAAATAATTTAATAGAATATTTTATTTATAAGTTTCACATTGTTTTGTTGTATTTTTACTTCCTTTCTTTTAACTCGAGGCGTCTGCTTGCTTGTTTTCAGACGAAAAAATTGGATTGATTTTTAACCCTTTTTCCGTGATCCAATCGAGCTGAAACATTGCAGATAGACTCGTGGCGACGATAAAAATGATCTAACAAATTTTCGTTTAAAAAAATTAATAATTATAGCATAAATTTGGATTTTTCGAATTTTTTTATCACTTGCTTTCGTAACGTCGCCCGACTCTAGCCCAACGCGTAGGTTAAGCGCCACACCTGTTTCCACTAATGAACGAGAAAGGGAGTATAATAGAAAGTTTGTTTTTATGGAATAGTTTTTTAATACTAATGGGAAGATATTGCAAAGATTATAGAATAGGAGCCGGCGAACGCCAGACTTACGTTATAGTATCAAACCTGAAATACTTTCTCTACAGGTACACTGCAGTATGCAAGAAGGTTTGGATATTATGACATTTGAGATCGGGGGATTTTGGCATTTAACAGATAATACAGGCACACAAAAATATGTAAGTAAAACGTTAAAATATAAGGTATCAACTAATATGTTAAAGAGTAGCTTGAATAAAATATATAAAAATCAGATTTGTTACTATAATGTATTTTGTCTGGAGAAATTAGAGAAGAAGTTCGAATGAGGATGCAACGAGGATGATTAGTTACGATCCCTCTGGGGACAAAAATTCAGTAATTGCGTTCTTGAAAAAACTGAAAAAAAATTCAGGCTTATTCTAGTGTATATGTTAACAATTCAGATGAATGTCATATGCAGGGTGTCTCGTAGCTAATAGCTAAAACTTTACAGGTCGATTTCTTCCTTGATATTGAGTCGAAAATGTTCAAGCAACCATAACCAAATCCAATAGTTATGAGGAAATACAATATCAAAGTTTGCCTTTTTTTCGGTTGAACTTACAGTAAATTATATCGATTATGAAAAATTCATTCGCTTCAGTACAACTCAAATAAAATGATAGAAACCGTTAAAATTCTCAATCAAAGTTTTTTATCATTTTATCCGACTCGTCTTTCAGATGTATGGGCGATCTTGGGTGGAATCGGTGAACGTTACATTATAGAAAGTGATCACTTAAGCCAGCCATCGTAAACTGCAAACACCCAAAGACTTCCGTAACTACTTTCCCATATAAATAGGTTCGTCTTTGTGAGAAATCTATAATAAATATTAATAACGAAGTCTAAGTCAAAACAAAAGTGGGCAGTCTATCCTCTCCGCCTGACCACGTGAATGGCAGAGTGATGGAAATCTTTGGTTAATTTATTTTTGTATAGAGATAAATCTCATCTCATATAATTAAATATAATATAGAAATATTCTAACCTGAATAAGATAGTCAAAGTAAAAATTATCTTTTAGGAAATTTTTTTTAAAATTTATTTTTAATCCGCTAATTTTATGCACCCCTTAATGAGAGAGATTTTGAAATAAGGGGCGGGTTGCTCTCACGTTAATTAATCAAATTTAAAAACTTTTGAAGACAAACAAAAAGTAAAAAATGATTACCATAAAGAAAAAATTCTTAAAGGCACAATTTAGGGAAAAAAATACGAGTGGTAAACTTATAAATTATTTACTTCCAGTTTTAATTTTCTTACCTTTATTACAACATAGTCTAGGAGCAACATAAGTGTCTCGTACCTAGTAGCAAAAAAATCGGGGGAAACTTCTTCATGAAATTTTGAATAGAAGATATACTTTATACATTGGATGAATCGTCGATAGTTTTTTATTTTTTTTAATATTTTTACTTATTTTATGTAAAACTTTAGACTATCACTGCAGTAACTTATATGGAATATTAAAAATTGATTTGCTTTAATACAAGTCAAATAAAATGTCAAAAACATAAGTTTTTGTCATTTTATTTGACTTGTATTAAAGGGAATGAATTTTTAATATTCCATATAAGTTACTTATTTGATATACGTATATGTTTATTTTTTAATAACGCTATTAATGCTATCTTTATATACACAATCTTATAAATCAGAATATAACAACACATGGTAGCTTCTGCTTCAGTGCTAAAATACACTAAGAACCCTGAAAAATAAATAAATAAATTCATCACTGAAAATTACATCGTCACAATTATAAACACATAAATTGGACGTAATTATGCAGAAAGCGTCCAAGACACAAAATGCTAAAAAAATGAGCTACTGATTACTGCAGTGATAGTCCAACATTTTACATAAAATAAGTTTTAAAAATGCAAACTTTGATGTCGCTTACCTCCGAAACTGTCGACATTTCATTTAATTTGAATGAAAAAGTCCCCAGAAGTTTTTGCTACTAGCTACGAGACACCCTGTATGATGCACGTATCTATCGTATTCATTTTTTAAAGTTTATAAATATATTCATTAAAAAAAAACAGTCGAATGGAGAATTTTTAATTTTCAAACAAAAAATACAACGACAAAGAATCGAAGACCTTTAATTTTTTTATAAACATTAAAATTATTTAATGATTAAAATAGTTGTATAATTGTCTTGGGCACTTTTTCATTTCACGAAGAAAAAATGTTGTCATTCCATTTTTTCAAATGAATCAACTGAGCTTAGCATCCAACTTGCGTAAGCATCTTGATTCCTCATAACCTACCAATTCTTTCCTATAAATTCATAATTTTTCCCTGTTATTATTCATGGGCTTTCACCTAGCAGTATAATATTTTTCCTTTCCTTATTTGATATAAATAACGACATAAAAAATATGGAAAATAAAATTTAAATGTAGCAAAAATGTATTGAATCGATATTGAGTAGGCACTAGGGATGGGTCGTCGACGTATTTACCGTCGACGAAACGAGACCGTCCACGTCCATTCATCGACGAGACGATCAACTAGTTGAATTCGTCAACTAGTTGACGCGTCAACTTCGTTACGCGGACGTCGCGGACGTTTATCTAAACATCGGGACGATAGTCAACTGTCTACGGTTTGACGCGGCGCTGCTCGACGGCACAACCGTTGATTATTTTTATTACGTTAATTTTTAAAATTTAAAGAAGTTCGAAGGAATATAGTTTCGGGGAAAGTAAAACCGCTACTTGTGCTTATATGTAAAAAGAAATATTTTATTATTTATTTGTTTATAGGCTTTTACATATTGTTTTATATACTTCTTTCTATATATAATAAAGAAAGAAGTAGGTATACACAACAATATCAGGTGTAAGCAGTAAAATATAAATATAAACTACATATATAAGCAGTGAAAGTATCGGGTATAAGCATTAAAATATGAGTATAAAAATTAAAAATATAAAGTACAAAGCAATGTGTGTATAAAAAAATATATTAGATACACATTATTACATGTGTACAGGGTTATTTGTAAAACAATAATAACCTAGCAGGACTATATTCCTGCCTTGATTATGAGTATTATTTTTTGTAAAACGTTGGACTATCACTACACTAACTCAAATCGATTACGAAAAATTCATTCGTTTCAATACAAGTTAAATAAAATTATAAAAACCTTTACATTTATTTATTATCTATAAATTTATAAATAAATACATAATTTAAAAATACTTTACATTTGAGATGTTATCTAGAAATTTATTGAAGAATACATCTTTCAAAGTCAGACTTTCACTTTGTGGTGACATTATTAATAAATAAATATATCTGTATTATTTGTCAACTTTAGTTTAAGGCTCAATTTGAGAAAAGGAACATTGTTCCCGAAACATGTAAAAAACCAATAAAAAGTGGTGTAAACAAAATTATAATAGATTTATTTTTTTATCTACAAAGTTGAAAATAGGGAATTTATAATAAAAATTAATTAAACCTAAATTCAAGATTATATTACATATACAATAATTAATGTTGGACTCCTGAATAAGGACCATAGTTAGGTATAGAAAATTTTATTCCCTACAAGTTTGTTTATCATTTATATGCTAAAGTTGAAAAGTAAGGAAATAACACAATAATTAAATTTTAGCATCCCTTTTCAGGTAAATATATAAGAAGTCGAGATCGATCGAATAAAATATTGATTTTAGAAAAATATCTAGCCGGCCTATTAATTAATAATAGTTCAATAAAAAATAAAATAATTAAACAGAATTGTTTTATTTTATACGGCGTAAAATTGGGAATTCACCGAATCGTCGCACGTGACATCACAAAAAATCAAGTAAAAAATAATAGATAATAGCTTTTAAGCCTATCTCGCGCTACGCATGTATTCAAATTTCAAATCTCTAGTCATAGTTCGTGTACACAGATCTGCACTCTATGGTAGTGTACTTTAGAGTTGAAATGAAATTACCCATCGAGCCGTCTATGACGTCTATTGCATCTACAAGTCGACAGCGAGAGAAATAAACGGAGACGTTTTGTCTTGCTCTCGCTCGTTGCTTTGCATTGCGTTAATCTCGAATCGTCCACCGACCACGGCGTCCGCTGTCCACCGTCTACGAATTCAACTAGTCCATGCGATAAACGTAAACGGTCGACGCGTCGATGCAACGTCAACGGTTGATTTCAACTAGTCCGTCCATTCAACGCCCATCCCTAGTAGGCACCTTAGAAAGTACTTTTCTCTCCATCTTGGGAGTTCTCGAAAAAGTTATCTTAATTTATTACAGCCATATTACTCGTATTAATAAAAGTAACTATAAATATGAGAATTGTACAAAATTCTAAATAATATATTATAATACGAATAAAATTATAACACATTAAAACTTAACTAGTAAATAACTTATTACCTGTGTATCGTGAATCCAAAGATGATTTTTTTTAAATCCCGAAGACAACTTCGGTAATATTTAACACGGATTTCATATAAACAATATGCTTCAGAAAACAAATGTATCACACATGCCAGCGAAGACACAGCACTTCACAAAAAATTCGTAAAACGAAATCACAAGGATTGTCGTAAAAAAACAATCGAGATTCGGACAAACGTCAAACTACGTAGCTTTCTCCCGCGCGCCGTCGACAGCCAACGCGAACCGCGATCTGGCGATGAATGAGCGGCAATGGGCGCCGGCGGGTGACTGCGATTGGCCGAGTCGGCGGCGGCAATGGCGCCGGGCGGGACGCGCGACCGGCGTGAAGTCGGTCAAGTACGAGACGAGTGTAGCAAGGGACGTAGCTGAAAGAGACGTGTTTTTTTAATTAATTCGTACATATTTGGTGTTTTAAAGTCCAGAACAGCTTGCTTGCGTGCGGTGATCGCCAAAGTTCAAGAGCTCCGGGTGTACGCGCCAGCCGCTTTGTGCACACTGAGTGCCTTCGTATTATATTTATAGCATCATAAATAACGTTACGTTTCGCAAGTTTTTTACTAAAATTGGGGCCGAAGTCGCAGTGAAAATGGAAATAATGATGACACATTCTGTTACGAGATTTTCTATGAAGATCGGATATTTCTGATGGCTAAAAAACCACGCACATAGTAGCTAATGTGATCCTGGTTTAAGGGAGAATACCTACCTAGACATTTCGAAGGAATCGATTTTTAAATTTTTGCATTTTCTTAAAGCTTAAGGTCTTAAGAATGTCTGAAAAAGAAGGTGAAAATTTCACGTAAAATTCATAAAAATAACAAAGTTATAGCTGATACCGCCGCGCTACATGCAGGTAACTTCCAGTCGGACTCTTTCATAATATAAACTTTAGACATATTTTTATTATGTTCGTGAAGAGTGCTCGATGATATGGGAATTCGAAGCAAGGTGGAGGACTTATATTATGGACCTGGATTCGATGATTTTATGTAAGTTGAAAAATTTTGAGATTTATTCATTACTCAATTTTCAAACACGTTTTATTCGAAACCATTTTTAAAAATCTGCGACCAAAATATCTCGGCAACCACTGAACCGATCAACTTGAAATCTTGACTCTAGTGATTATTCTATGCGTAATTATCTGGTCTTTGTCGTAGGATTTTTTTACGTGACTTAGTTTTTTTATCGGTATAATAAACCCGAATTTTTCCCTAAAAACGCAATTTTAAATTCAAACTTTTCAAAAAATTTTCAAAAACTCCTACGTCAAAGACTAAATTATAGTACATATATCGACATTTCACCCAAAGTGTATAGAATATTTTTTATTCAAAATTGAATTTAAGAAGAATCCTAAGTTTTCGCTGCTGGCAACGGACATCCTGTATTTCTCTGTTGTGGGAAAGGGAGCTATTATGTCATAATGATTAGGCGATTTTGACAAAGTGTCTTCTGTTAATGACAGAATTATCCCCGTGAGGACGGCCACTCCGACTACTGCTAGTTATCAGGCGCGCATGTAAATATTCAGATGCTTCGGGATAAGGGATCCGCCGACGGAACTCATATTTCAAAAAAAAAAACATGAGTGTCATATTCTCGACATTTAACTTACCTGGATGAGAAACAAATTGTAAAGATAAATAATAAAAAATACGAAATCAACGGATGGATACAGAAATTAATTCTACTTTATAATGTCAATGCCTTATTGGTAATTACTCGGAATCGTCCTTATTTTGAGCAATGTATTTATGTCGGGCTGGAATTTTTAAGATTCACTTTAATAATAAAATAACTCTAACAGGGAGGATTGAATATAAGTTATGCCTCACAATATTCAAGGCTTTCACAACATGGCCCCTCAATACATTACCGACTTCTGCATTACATTTTCCGCAAATAACAGACAACTAACTCTTCGCTCCGGTTCATCTAATACAAGTAGGTTAGTTGAAGTAAATCGCGTCCACAAAACTAATTTCGGTGATCGTGCTTTTGCGGTGGCTGGACCAAAATTATGGAATAAACTACCTAATAAACTGAGATCACCTTTAATGATTTGCACATGTAAAGGTGCAGTCCTTTCATTTTATGAAAACAACTTGCATTAGTGTGAGTAAGAGTAGGTTTTCAAAAACTCATAACATTATTTTTTTGAGTAAGCGATAGACGTATAAAATAAATATTTGTATATACCTGATATTTTATTTTCTTAACCTAAAATAAGCATAGGTAGGACATGTAGGTATTATTAAAAAAAACTAATTCCGTTTTCAATATTAGTATGATTTCAAAATTGGTATTAAATAAAATGAAAACATCAAATTTAATGATTTTTTGATAAAATACAGTTAATTTGATTTTTTTTAATATTTGGATTTATTTTTTAAATATTTCAGTTTATTGAAAATTAAAACAAATAAATCAATCCATTACTTTATCGCATATGTCACTGATATTAAACATTAATCCAAATATATATTTCTCTACGTAACAATGTCCGTCACTAATGCTACCAGTAATATATATATAATACACACGGTTATGTATAAGCGGGTATAATTGTGGTTTCAAAATCTCATGATTAATTTTAATCAATCAGATAAACTATTGTCGTCTGTATCGGACTCTGAATCCTCATCTAAATTTATATTAAATTGATTAAAGTTTGTGATCGCTGTATCAAGATCTTGTATTCACCGTATCTTTAAATAATATATAAAATATATATTTATTATTTTAATTTTTTTATTTTTATTTATTAATTTATTTTTTTTACATCTCAGACCCACAAAACATCACATTGATATTTGTCTGTAGGTGCATCAATACATATATATAAATAATTTGTATTTACCAGAAATACATTCATATTAATTAATTACAATAGATCTTATAAACTCAAATACAAATCAACAATACTTTACAACAATACAAGAAAAAATACAAATATTACCAAAATCAAAATAAGTCTCTTTTATTTAATAACATATTCATTAATTCTGTATTTTGCCCTTTTTTATTAATATCCATTTTGACACGACATGGGATTTTATTTAATATTTTTGGTATGACATATTTTAATGTTCTTTGTCCATATTTATTTACGACCTTCGGTATTCGTAGTCCTTCTTTAACCGTAAATCAGGTACTATGTTTATGAATCAATCTATGCTTATATGTCCCATCTTCATGATATCGTGTAATTAGTTTGTACCACAAGATAGCATCAACTGGCATAGAGCCTTGTTTCTTGAAGAGTTCCTGTATATCTTTAGTAGCACTTTCTTTATTTATTAATTTTATAGCCGAATTTTGAATATTTTGAATTTTTCTAATATTAGTTTTGCAAGTTAGACCCCAGCTAGTTATTCCAAAGTTATTATTAAACAAAGAAACAAACGCTCCGCGCGACCGTCAGCGTCAAACTTAAGTGGCCAATATAATACCACTGTACAACTTACGCCTTACGTGTTATCCTCCCGAATGTGTTTTTATTCTTGGATATCTAAGTGGAAATATAAATGTATGGTTCGTTCACTTTGTGAAAGCCACTTGCATTAGTGTGAGTGATACCCTCCGTTTTTTTTTTTTGATTTTGCTGCCTTTGCTTTTACACCCCACAATAAGGATATCATTTACTCGCAGCTGCAGAAGTATAGCGATTTCAAATCGAGACCATGTCTGTGAAGCACCCTGTATAATGCATAGATAAAATGAAATATTGTGGACAGAGTGGATGCCGTAGAAGCTACATTAACTAGACAATGACTGCATTTATTATTATTAAGTACAGATGAACCCTAACGAGTGTTGCATCATTTCTAGTTCTAATGATGATTATCGTGTGTTGTAATACTTCATTTATCTTTGTTGTGAAAATATAGTAATTTTATTAGATAACAAATCTCTAATTTTGTATTATGTATAGATGTGTCTGACATCATTCAAAGCGCCTGATTTTACTATGAGTAATGAGAATGTTGTTCATATTTCCACAGTGAAAAAAAGGATGAGTAATGTCGAAGAATATAATAGGAGAAAAATTGATTTTAAATTTATTATTAATAGTATAGTCATTTCTACCTTAACAATAATCTCGTAACGACCGCTCACACCTACAACACATGCGTCTTCTGTACTATTCTGACTTCTTCACGAGATTTTAAAATCGAGAGGAACTCCGCATAATCAGAGGTTTCCGAATTGTCGAAATAATCTGGAAACCGTTCGAATACGCGAGTATATACGAGAAGATTCGAGATAGAACGTTCTGTATAAAAGCGCTACGCATCGCGACCAACCGCGGTTAACTTTTATTACAAAATTTCTACATGTTTTGGGAGCGAAGCTCCCTTCTTCAGGACAAGAAAAAAATGTTTTAGTTATGGTAGGAAGGGGTAAAAGGGGTGCTGTTCCAAATTAATTAGTGGAAATGCGGTCACTAAGGCGCTGGTGTGGAAAATCTTTGGTCGATAGAGTGAGGAATGAATGAATTAGAAGTGAATGTAATGCTGGCTGCAGTGTGGTAGACAGAATAAAGAAAGGAAAGGAGTGCTGAGATGGTTTGGTCATGCAGAACGTACGAGTGAGGAAAGGATGGTTTAGAAAATATAAAGGGTAAGTGTTGAAGGTAAAAGGAATAGAGGGCGGCGACGAAAAGCTTGGCATAATCAGATTCGACAAGTATTGGAGGATGGCCCTGTTAAAAGCCTCGACAACCGTAGAACATGCATGAGAAGATGTATGAATGTAGCCGAAGCAAAAGTAGTGTGCCAAGATAGAGGAACGTGGCGTTCTATCCTCTCTGCCTACCCCTGCGGGGAAACGGCGTGATGGTATTTGCAAAATTTATTTGATTATTTATAATATTAAAATTTTAATAAATATATTTCCTAATTTCTAACATTTCTAGGTTATCAAAGGAGTGACTGCAATCTATTAGGTGATTAGAAAATTCTGAATAATTGTAACAGTTCTGACATCTCAAATGCTCACTAACGCTGACTTCAACATTTCTTGGAGTTCTGCCTATGTAAAGATAGTTACAATCCTTAGAAATTAATTGATAAACAAAAATTAGTTGAGGTACATTTCTTGTCCTGAAGAACTGAGCATCGCTCCCGAAACAAGTAAAATTTTTGTAACAAAAATTAATCGTGGTTAAAACAAAATGTTGTTATCTATAAATTATTTATCTGCACTGGACGCCATCTTCTCATTTCTTCTAGAAGCTTTCCGTTCGCCTCGCCGGGCCACGGAGAATCCGCGATAAGCTGCGGTCACCTTATTGGTTGATATACCAAAATGGCGTTCGACTTGAGCACTCCAAGGCCACTTGTAGGGTCCGTTCACCTTATGAAAGCCACATGCATTAGTGTAAGTGATACCCTCTGTAACACGTAAATTGTGTAGTGGTATTCCTTTTTAAAAGATAGGGTGACAATACGGTGACCACAGTGTTTATTATTTCATTGGTCTAATTTGTTCTAAATATGATTGAACTCTGTTCTAAAATTGCAAGTTATTAGCATTTTTACATTGCCGTAAAAAAAAACTTTGGATCGATTTTTGACCCTTTTCCCGTGATCCAATCGAGCTGAAACTTGGCAAGAAGACTCGTGGCGACGATCAAGAAGATCTGTCAAATTTTCGTTAAAAAAAATTAATAATTATAGTATAATTTCGGATTTTTAGAAATTTTATTAGTTTTTTCAAATTTGAATCATTAGAAAAGTTTGATTAGCAACGGCGGCCCGATAACGTCGCGGAATATTTTCTAAATTTGAATTACTCCGTCGGTATGCATAATAGGTACTTCACTACGAATGTCGAAAATCTAAATTGACTGACAAATGTTTTTAGAATTTAATCTTCAAAGCATGAAGTGTCTTATCAAAGATCAAAACATCTGACATTTTAGAAATATATTATATTACTGTAAGTTTAGTGTTATGTTGTATGTTTTAATTCGTCTTTAAATGTTGTTATATTTTACAAAGAAAGGGAGTATAATGGAAACTTGGTTTTTATGGGTTACTTTTTTAAAAATTAAATAAAATTATTATTAATTTTCTCACGACTTGAACCTATTTTATTCTAGTAATCGGTTGACTTCCTCCCGTATAGTGCACGGATGCATGTTCTGTATCGTCAGACATAATAATTGCGACGCTGTCTCATTAAGCAAGCAGATAACTGTTATATATTAGTTACAGATTACTAAGTTGACAGTCATTTTACTTCTGCTTGCACCGAGTGCAGCTAAAATGCAGTGCCGGTGCAGTACTTAACAATTCTATACATAAGAAAAGATACACCGGCAAATATACAAACAAAAGATTTTGAGATTCTTGTGAAATTCTAAAAGCAGACTTCTTCATAAGACATAAAAAAAACTAACCCATAAAAACCAAGTTTTTATTATACTTCCTTTCTCATTTACTAGTGGAAACTGGTTTGGCTCTTAACCTAAGCGTTGGGCTTCGGTCGGGCGACGCTACGAAAGGGAGTAATAAAAAATTCCAAAAATCAAAAATTATACTGTAATCAGGTTTAGTGTCTACCAGATGCGTCGCACCATTAAAAATTTGAAAAATATTAATTTTTTTAACGAAAAATTGATAGATCTTCTTGATCGTCGCCACGAGTCTGCTTGCAAAGTTTCAGCTCGATTGGATCACGGGAAAAGGGTTAAAAATCGATCCAAAGTTTTTGCGTCAGGCAGACGCCACGAGTTAATATAAAGGGAGTAATGACAAATGTATTACGCATACAAAACACCAAATAAGAATAAATAACTTTTTAATAATGACATAAACAAACCATTCTCGAAAATTGAATGAACAATATGAACAATAGTGAACCGAAAAACTAAACAATAGTGAACTATGTGCATTTTGCATGCAAACTATTTTTTTATAGTTTTATAAATTATTATGTAAGCCAACACTGTTAATAAATGGTTATTAAGTATATTCATTAGTAATAGAAGAAATCTGATGACAACTAATTCATAGTTAGCAGGAACTTTGTTAAGTGTAAAATATGTAATAAATAAAAAATTAAAATAAAGTGTGGGCAGGAATTGGCAACCCAAAACCGGCGGTGGAAACTTTCCTGAAACCTTTAAAAATCGTTAAAAAATAAATTTTATTAGTAATAAACCAATCAGATGAATCACATAAGGATAAAGAGAAAAAGTGTAAAGTTACCATTCTTAATGTTTAAAATCTTGTTTAAAAAAATTTAGTTCAAATTTCTGCGCGGTTTAATAATTTTATTTGACTTTTACCAAAGTGAACGATCTTTTAATATTTGATATAAGTTAAGATAGGTCAAAAATATTTTTAAGAAATGCAAGCTTTGATGTCGCTTGTCTCCTCAACTGACGACATTTCACCCAAAGTGTAGAGAGTATTTTTTTATTCAAAATTGAATGAAGAAGACTCCTCCGTATTTTTCGCTATTATCTACGAGACGCCCTGTACAACGCGACACATTACATGAACACCGGAAGAATCCGTGAGTAGGGTATGAATATTTCCTTCCACACTTACCACATTGGCGGTCGTCTACCGCCAATGTGGCAATTTTAATGAACATTCCTAATTTTATGATAAATCATTTTGTGTATCGAGAGATTTTATATAAAATATACGTCATGTTGAACATTCGAACAAAAATTTGATGACAACCAGAGAGTATACAATTGTACAGAGATGAACTAACCCCCTTCTTTAGGCGAGGAGTTGAAGTATGTCACAGTGAGACACAGTGGACGTATGTCAAGTACACATTATATAGTCTTTTTTTTAATATTAAAATTATAAATATTTAAAATACATAATGAAACCGGACCGTGTGCCAAAAAAATTTACTTTGGTTCATGTCTATACAGGGTTATTTGTAAAACATTAATAACCTCGCAGGACTATGAGTCGAAAATGTTCAAGCTATCATGACCTAATATTAATAGTTTAGGAGATATGCGACATCAAAGTTTGCATTTTTTTTCAATATTTCTGACTTATTTCTTGTAAAACGTTGGACTATCATTACAGTAACTTATACCGAATATGAAAAATTCATTCTCTTTAAAACTAGTCAAATAAAAAAATAAAAACCTTCGAATTCCAATTGGAATTTTTTCAGGGTTTTTATCATTTTATTTAACTTGTACTGAAACGAATGAATTTTTCGTAATCTATATGAGTAACTGTAATGATAGCACAACGTTTTACAAAAAATAAGTCATAAATATTGAAAAAAAAAAATTGATATTAGGTCATATTAGCTTGAACATTTTCGACTCATAATCAAGGCAGGAATAAGGCCCTGCGAGGTTATTAGTGTTTTACAAATAACCCTGTATATTTGGGTAGTCTATTTTTCTTCCTAATTTTAAATAAACCATTGTGTATCGCGATATACTGTAAAATATACCTCATATTGAACATTCGGACAGCGAAAAAAATGAAAATACTGAGGTGAAAGTGAGGTTAGCACAAAAATTTGATGAGAACTTCGCTTCGTTAAATTTTTGGACATTTCTTTTGTTGAGTGTCCGCGTTTAGAAGCCGCACGAGAGCCCTGGAAGTACGCAGTGAATGCTGGTTATAGCTTCAATAAATAATGTTGCAATAGCATCTCTGTGTGCGGCTTTGGGGTCCCATTCAGCGTGTAGCACCCGAATACCGTGCTCAAACAAGATGAAAAGAAATGTCAAAGACGAAAACGAAAATCGTGATATGAAAAATTCAAGCATTTTAAATGAACTTTGAAAGACGCCATTCGCGGGGGCGCTCTCAACGGAGGGGGGGGACACAGTTTAAAGTTCAAATGTCAAGATTTTTGAACGAAGATAGTTACTGCTTCGAAAAACATTTGAGTGGTCGAAGGTCCTAACTAACTAACTTATTTACCATCACGCCGTTTCCCCGTGGGGGTAGGCAGAGGGGATAGAGCGCCGTACTATTCTGCCTGACATACAAATTTCGCTTCGTCTACATTCATACATCTTCGCACGCAAACTCGACGGTTGTTCGGGCTTCTAACAGGACCATCTTCCAGTATTCAATTCAATTTCAATTCAATTTTCAATTCAATTTTTATTTATTACATAATATGTACATTACAAACATTATGTTCAATGCATACGTATTATTAACTTACATCTAAAAATATACATATACACATATACATACACATCCATATACACATATACATAAACACATATGTATACATACATACACATATACATACATACATACACACACATATACATATTGTGTATTAAAATACTAATTCAGTATCTGGTTAATCTGGTCATGCCACGTCTTCCGTGGTCGACCTCTCTTTCTGGCGCCGTCAACACTTGCATCATATATCTTTCTTAATATTCTTTCCTCATTCATTCGCTCAACATGCCCAAACCACCTTAGCGACCCTATTTTTATTCTATGTATTATGCTACGATCAGCTTTGCATTCATTCCTAATATCTTCATTCTTTACTCTATCATACATGGATTTTCCACACACGTCTAAGGGACCTCATCTCCACTGCATTTAATCTACTTTCGTTCCTCTTCTGCCAGCTCCAGGCTTCACTTCCATACATTAGTGTCGGTACCAGAACTCCATTATGTACCGCTAGTTTTGCCTCGGTAGACATATTTATAGAAGGTCCTAATAATTGTAATACCACAGAAGAGATCCAAAAACGAGGCGTTGATATTTTCACCTTCAAAGTTTAGCGTGTCCTGGCTTGCCGATGGAAGCAATTTAGCCTGGCAGCACTCACTGTTGGTTGAGTTACGAAGATAAAGAATATATCAGGATTAATAAAAAATATATAAAAGAATTGTTATGAGAGAAGAAGAAAGTAACAAAAAACTATAATATTTAAAAAAATATTTCAACATAAAGCACGATTTAACTCCCTAACGAGATAAAGCCAGCATTTTATACCAGTAACAATTTATGCAAATTATTAAGTAACTGTAAAGACAAAGAAAATATATTAAACCGTTCTGGTAACCGTAAACTAAGCTGCAACGATTGTCAGGCTTTCTATATTGGTAAAATATCGAGAAACGTAAATGTTAGAATAAAAGATTACATTAAATGCTTAACAAATATAGGATTTTTCGAATTTCTAATTAATTTTGATCACACATTTGATATTAACACGGGGCCACATATTTTACACAAAAACGGAATAGGTTTGCAACTTGGAAACATTAGAAATTAATAAAGTTATCAATAATAATAGCCGAATTATAAATAAATTAAAAAAACTTATCTAAAAGTCCGATTTTAAAAGTTGTTCCAACTCTCTTTCTCCCCTTTCCTCTTTCCCTCCCCTTTCCTCTTTCCTCACCTAGTTAACATTCTGTCTCTCGATGATTTTCTTTCCCTATGTAAATCTCTGTACTTAGATTAGTCTATTTGTCCTGATGAAGGTTGAGACTATCCGAAACTAGTTGAAGAATATATAGTAATAAGTGGTTTAAAACTAAATATTTAATTTAACTTTTTAATTTTAATGAAAAATAGAAATTTATAGCATAGATAGTCACTTTAGATATAAAGAAGGATTTAATTTGGAACATATAAACAACATTGAAAAATTTTATACCTAAAATATTTTGATGTTCTTACAACGGAATTGGTGGACGTTGCACTGTGTAAAGTGATCACATAAGCTAGCTCATACAGGTTGTAAGCCCTGGGCCATCGTATAAATCACTTACATACACGTTTCTCATACAAATAGCTTCGTCTCTGTGAGACTTCTATAATTTATCTCAATTATATTTGAGGTAGTCGAATAAACAGTAACTACACGAGCGAAGAGAGAATCTGCGATGTAGGCGTGTATTTGCTCTGAGAATTGCCTCGTAAAGGAAATTGGACATATCCTGGTGAGATAAATGATACCCGACAACATCAGCGCTATAAATTTCAATGTAAGGGAAAAAGTTACTTCTTTATGAGAGATACAACGTCTTTATAAAATTTATGACTTTTATTATTTTTATGTTTACAGCGTCATCGTTATGGACATAATTACAAAAGCTGTAACTCGTCAAAAATGATGTAATTTTACTATGAGTGCAACAGAGCTAGTCCACAATATTTAAAAGATACTTCTTTATGAGAGATACAACGTCTTTATAAAATTTATGACTTTTATTATTTTTATGTTTACAGCGTCAACGTTATGGACATAATTAAAAAAGCTGTAACTCGTCAAAAATGATGTAATTTTACTATGAGTGCAACAGAGCTGGTCCACAATACTTAGAGGTAGTTAGGAAGATAAGCGAATTTAAAGATTCAGGTTCAGTTGGAATTCAGAATGTGAGACAGAGATCTGAAGAATGTTTAAGCGAGGAGGGTCTCCCGTCAAGAGTGAAACATTCTGCTGAACAAATGATCGGAGATTTTTTTCTTTACAGGAAGTGGGAAAATTAGCTTTCAATAAAAGAACTGTGAATGTTCTGTGTCTGAAAAAAAAATTAGAAGAATTTTTATTAAATGCGTTATTACTGAGTGCATTTTCTAATATGACTCTGCGCCACGCCATCGATCGAAAATTTTAAGAATTATTTTTCTTAATAGTATATTAAATTATTAATATAAATAAATTTTTAAATAAATATGTAGAAATGGATGGTAAAATTGCGTTGCATAAAATAGCTAAAGTATTGATATATGTGTATTACCTAAAGTCTTCGTCAAAGAAAAATCACAACAAAATTATTGAAAAAGGGATGGTGTGAGAAAATTTCAGACGATTATTTCAAAATTTGGTGAATTCCATGCCAAGACGTATTGAAACCGCGATAAAAAATTAAGGAGGACTATAAATTATTTTTGCTAACAGTGAAACAACAATAAAAATGAAACACGCAGATTTATAAATCAACTGGCGCAGTGAGCAAAATGCACAATTTTTCCCATAAGTAATAATTGCATTTTGTATCACATTTTTGTACAGAAAAGTATCAAATTAAATTTATTCATTATGTTCGGCATATTTTTAAAGCGTATCATCATCATCGTCACCCCTGGTGGCTCTTGGCCTCTTCTTCTTCTTCTCGTCTTCCTCCACTCGTCTCGGTTTAATGTCAGCTCTCTCCAGTTCCGAAGCTCCAAGGTAGAAATGTCTTTGAGGACGTTAAAGCGTATATCTTCCTAAAATGATATAAATTAAATTATTTAGTCAATTTATAAATGACCAAACCAACGATGATTTAGAAATGAAGAAAATTTGTCCATTTTTGGTATAAGTCATTTATATGATTGACTTGTGACATGTCTGTTTTTAAAAAAATATTACAAAGTAAACAATTATCTTTAATTAATTAAAATCATTTCTAAATCTGTCAGTTAATTTACTTACAATTTATGTTCCAAAAACCGCTGTAATTTTTTTTTTAAATTTAAGATAGCTGTTTACCTTGCAGTATTATAAAAAAAAAAACATGTCGCAAGTTCATACACTCATACAAGACACACAAAGTGTAGCAATTTTCTTCATTTTTAAAACATGGTTGATTTTGTAATTTCATAAATCATTAAATATTTTAGTTCGTGTCATTTTAGGAAGACTTCATTATTTGAAACATACGGAATCTGATTAATAAATTTTAACAGAATGTAAGTTAACTTAGTAAAAACCACTACCAGATTTAAGGTTAAACAGTTTCGAGACGGTCCCGTCTCTTCGTCAGGACCAACACTACACTACTATATCACACTATACATCCCTACCATAGTATTGGTAACTTTCACCAATATTGATCACGTGCGTGTTAATCTTGTCAGAGACAAACATGCACTGATTAGCCTACTGAACATTCAGGAGTCTACCGAGAGAGAGTGTTTACATCAGAGAAGCGGTGAATAATAAAGTACCTTATAAAGTATGAGGTATAATTTTTTAAATATTTTTATATTAATGACAGTGAAATTTTCTTAGTACGCATGTAAAATTTAATTAAAATAATCGATATTTTAATGGTTTTATGGATACTGCAATATAGGAAAAAAAAGTTTAATTTTTGTATTTTTTAAAACGATATATTCAACAACTTGTCGAAAAATATTAATGTTTGAAGCACCACTTCTTCAAACTGTATAAATCAATTTGTAAATAAAATATTTGGTCTTTATTTGAAAATATACGAGATTAAGCGTACCAAAGATATCTCTATTGCATGACTACTAAAATAGTGTTTCGGGGTTATAATTTTTTTGATGTTATAAAAATATATTTGTTCATATTTTTTCAAGGAAATGCTTCAAGAGTAAATGGAACTATCATAATAAAATTGATTGAAACCTGTTTAGCTATGGGTTTTGCAAAATGATTTATTAAGTTAACGTTAAAATTAGCAAAATCGAGAGCAAAAGCGAAAATCGTGTACTTTAAGTATGCGCTGTTGTCAAATTGTGTATATTGCCTTCGCAAACGCATGTATGAGAAGAAACCCAATCAATAGGATTTGCGGTTTATACAACCAGTTGTGTTGTGTCGGGACTTGGACAGGGTGGATGTGTTTAGCAGTTTTTTAAACAAATTCGTGTACTGGGGCCTCTTAACTAACATTTTGTTATAATGTCTGACCACAAAGTTAATGCTTCAAATATTTATAATATAATTATTTTTTTATTTTTTTTATTTAAAATATAATGGTAACCTAAAAGGTTTATGGATAACATTTTTACACGATTCAATATAAGAAATAATAATAATATGATTTAGATACAAAGTCATTTTTTTATAGTTGGCCGAGTTTTAACATTTTTGTTACATCGTTTTGAATTTTTCAGTAGTCAGTTGTTTGGTCTGTTGTGGCAGGTCATTGTATAGTTTTAATCCGTTGCAAATTAGTCGGGATTGTCCTGTTTTTGTTTTGGCGTGTGTTATGTGATAGTTTTGAGCCATTCTAGTGTTGTGTTGATGTTTTTCAAGTATTTTGTGTAATTTTACGTCTTCGTCTTGTATTTCGCCAATCGCTAGTCTGTGAATGATTTTAAGTGTTTCGATTTTTGTAATGCTTTCGATGTTTAATTGTTGTGTTATATGGTTTACAGTTTCAGTTGGTGTCCAGATCATAGATTTCATTCAGAGACCATTTTTAGTATTTTGTTTTGTTGTCGTTGGAGTCTGTTTATGTTAGTTTAGTTTCCGGTTCCCCAGGAGGGTATCAAATATCCTATTCTACTCTTGACGTATGCCTGGTACATCGGAATTTTTACGGTCTTTGGTGTAATTTCGTGTATTTAATTTGATATCTTTTATTACAAAAATTATATCAATTAATGTATATTACGGATGTCTCACAGAGACGAAACTGTATTTTATTACTATTATGGGAAAGTAGGTATAGAAGTCATTTATGGTGTATATCGGACTAATGACCGATCGTAATAATACAATAGTAATATACATTAATTGATTAATGATGTCTCTGTGACAAGAAATCCAGTACTACCGTTCTGAAAGATTTGACTAACTAACTAACTAACTAACCATCACGCCGTTTCCCTGCAGGGGTAGGCAGAGAGGATTGAACGCCACACTCTTCTATCCTAGCACACCACTTTTGCTTCGGCCACATTCATACATCTTCTCATACACGTTCTACGGTTGTTGCGGCTTTTAACAGGGCCATCCTCAAATACTTGTAGTACCTGATCGTGCCAGGTCTTTCGCGGACGCCCTCTATTCCTGTTGCCTTCAACATTCGCCTCATATATTTTCTTAACCATCCTTTCCTCGTTCATACGTTCCACATGACCACCATCTCAGACCAAACCATCTCAGCACTCCTTTCTTTATTCTATCTACTACACTACAGCTAAGATTTGAACAAACTCAAAAATATTCTGAAAAATTATATGATTGTAATCATATCCTACTTATTGCGGTGCGCCTCCAGTATAAGGTCCCGTCACGTTGTAGGAATCCCGGAACGCTAAACGGACATTCGATCCGATACTGCCCGTAAAGCGTACGTTATACGTCGTGCGATAGTGTTATGGGACACTCCGGACACTTGGTGCTGTGGAATGTTGAGTGTGGCGTCGCGTCAAATGAATAAACAACGCGGCCGTTAATAGAAAGCCTGGAACAAATGGAGGACTTGCACATAACGCCCGTCATCCTCACGATATGCGCCGCAATACTCGACTTCGACACGGTATTGAAAGTAATTAAGTACTATATCATCAATACTTGATAAACTAGCTTGATGGTAGCAATATTTTTATATACCTCCTACGGTTTATTCGCGTCAGAGTGTTTCCATACTTTCTCGGGTGTCCCGCAAGGCTCCAACCTGGGTCCATTGTTGCTTTCTATTTTTATCAATAATATTAAAAATGTAATTTTAAACTCGCGCTTTCTGTTATTCGCGGATGACTTAAATCTTTTTTTAAAGATGTAACCTTGGACGATTTTCATCTTCTCCAAGCAGATATATCAATGGCTTTACCCAACCGAGTTCCTCCAGGGTATGCTTGGCTACAATAGTTTAGAGACTAGAAGGAATGTGTATCTGATTACGCATTTTTATCGATTGTTGCATATGATCGATAATCCTGAAATTATGTACAGCATTGGTTTATATGTTCCCGATAATTACTTAAGACAACGTCAGCATTTCACATTCCAATATACAGGACCAACCTGCCAATGGTTATGCCTGTTGGAAGAGCTGCTATGCTGAACAATATTACTCTGGATATTGATCTGTTCCATGTCTCTGAGAGGGTTTTCCGTAGCAGGATTCTCCTACACCTTTGATATAAATGAATTTATATACGTATTTTGTTGTTTGTATATTTTCTCACTTGTTAATAATATTTACGAATTAAACATACGTTTGAAATGTAAATGTTATATTAAAAATAAATAAATTGAATTGAATATAGAAATGTTGGCACAACTTGTCTCCTTTGTTCCATTTAATTATTCCGTTCCTATTCATTCTGGCATTATCTCGTATCCAAGACTAGCGAGCGCGTCGTCGCAGCTATTTTGTCAGCCGAAAGAGAGTCAAGCCGTCGAGCTTACGTACACAGCTTTCGTAATCAGTAATGATACCTCATACCTCTATATTTTTATTTTTAAAATGAAGTTTTTTTAGCAATATTACTTTTAACTAACTAACTAACGAACTAACCATATTGCGAGAATCGAGAGAGTGCAGAAAAAGTTTATACGTATTTTGTCATACAAAGCTGGTCAACACAACAACCTTCACAGCTACGAAGATCGACTTGCCTTTTTCAAGATGCACAAACTTGAGTCCCGACGGAAAATATCCGATCTCGTTGTGCTACACAAGATTCTCAGCGGAGCTATTGATTCTCTCTCTATCTGATATAAATTTGCATGTTAAACCCCGTATAAGAAACCCGGAATTCTTCAGAATAAGTCAGCACACTAATAATGTCGGTTACTTTTCTCCCCTCACAAGGTTGTGTCGCACATATAATTTGTATTGTGCTGACCCTAACATTGATGCTGATATTCTTGCAGACACGTTATCTTCGTTCAAAAACTCACTCATACACTACATCCATTTTCTAAACGATGAAATGAACCTATAGATCCATTAAATCAATCATTCATTAAATACTAATCGCACTACACTCAAACACAAAATATATAATATACATAAATGTACATGTAAAATATAATTAATTGCAAAAATACATGTTACTAGAGCGTGCCGAAGACACTTGTAATTGGGATAATGGGCATAGTCTTCACTATAATGTTTGTTATCAGAGTATCATGTACCTATTATCCTGTTAGTGTCTCTAATAAATAAAACAAATAAATTAAAAAAACCATCACGCCGTTTCCCCGCAGGGGTAGGCAGTGAGGATTGAACCCCACACTCTTCTATTCTGGCACACCACTTTTGCTTCGGCCACACTCATACATCTTCGCATACAAGTTCTACGGTTGTTACGGCTTTTAACAGGGCCATCCTCAAATACTTGTAGTATTTGATCGTGCTAGGTCTTACGCGGACGCCTTCTATTCCTGTTGCCTTCAACACTCGCCTCATATATTTTCTTAACCATCCTTTCCTCGTTCATACGTTCCACACGACCAAACCATCTCAGCACCCCTTTCTTTATTCTATCTACAGCCAGAATTGCATTTATCTCTAACTTGTTCATTCCTCACTCTATCGACCAAAGATTTTCCACACAAGCGTCTTAGTGACCGCATTTCTATCGCATTCAGTCTACTTTCATTCTTCTTTTGCAAATTCCAGGCTTCGCTTCCATACATTAGGGTTGGCACTAGAACGCCATTATGTACCGCTAGTCTTGCTTCCTTTGACAGATTCTTACTGGCCATAATTGCATTTAGAGCACCATTAACTTTGTTTCCCGCGGTCACTCTCAGCCTTGCCGTCTCTACTAAACATACATTCCTTTTAACGTATGTATGATATTCTTTCGAATATCTGGAAGTCAATATTTTCAATTTTCAACTCCGATATTTAGTTTTGAAATTCGACAAAAGCCACGACTCGCCTCTCTAGAACAGTCTAGAAGTAATATTGTTAACGAAATGTCGCAACAGATATGATTGGCCACTCGTCATGTTGTGACCGCTAGGGCTTCAGGGCCCGCGGCTTAGGATGACCGGACGGACAACTTTCACGCCCAGGACCGCACGCAGACATCGCTGGCTAACAGTTGCCACACTCTTGTTGGTCCACGCGAATCTGGAATCAACTGGGTTGTTCTCGTAAACTCTGGAAACGTCGAGAAAGCGACAACCTATAAAAAGCGATCGACCGGCTACTGCGCAATCGGTTGTGTTCGAGTTATTTGACAGCGACAAGCACAGATAAAGAGAAAAAGCGATTCCAGCGATAGTAATTCAAGAAAGTACCTACCGGGGGGTGAGAAGTTTTCCAGTGCGGACCTGGGCGATTTAAATAGCGTGAAATACATGTTATTCGGGATTGATAAAATTGCGCAGCGAAGATAATATGTGCGAATTACGAAATTGGATAATTAGTGTGAAATATTTAGAGTGAATTTAACATCGTATTATTGTATGTATGCATATAATATTCTTAACTTATTTAAAATGTAAAAGTAAAAACATTCTGTGATTTTTTTGCACACAAAATGATAATAAATAAGATAAAAATTAATTAATCAATTAATTAGAAAAATATACAGAAAAATCAAATCCATGAAAAAATATTTGGCTGCTACCGGGATTCGAACTACGGATCTCCTCCTATCCGGGGCAGGCGCGTTATCCAATTACGCGAAAGCAGCCTCTTAGATTTCCGAGAATATATCAATCTTATCTGTAAGTCTCATTTATTAATTGATTACCATATATTATCCATTTTTAGAGAAATCCACTTTTTCTGGTAAAGTAGGCATAAATTACTTTGTGTAATTGCCGCTAGGGGATGCCAGAATTAACCGTTTAATTCATTTTTATTTTTGGACACATTTGATACAACACATATATTATATTAAAGTACAGTAGCCGGCTAACATCTTGAAATTTTACGGCGTAGTGGGGGGAAGTTTGCGCATGTACCATTACACCAACGAGACCCAAATTTTGTCTTCTGCGCATTCCCCCACTACGCCAAAGAATTTCAAGAAGTTTGCCGGCAACTGTGCACATTCTTATTGTGAAGTTGCAATTTTTTCATTTCACTGTCTCTTTAGTTCACTGTCTCTTTAGTTCATTGTCTCTTTAGTTCACTGGCTCTTTAGTTCACTGTATCTTTAGTTCACTGTATCTTTAGTTCATTGTTTCCTTAGTTTATTGTTTATTTAGTTAATTATTTCTTTAGTTCATTGTTACCTATTTCATTATTTCTTTAGTTCAGTTTTTCTCTAGTTAATTATTTCTTACGTCATTGTTTCTTTAGTTCAGTTTTTCTTTAGTTTATTATTTATTGAAGTGAAGTTGCAATTTTTTCATTGGTTTTAAATTTCACAGAACTTTGTTCTGAAACAATATGAGCAGATCTGTGGTTCGAATCCCGGTAGCAGCCAAATATTTTTTCGTGGATTTGATTCATCTGTATGTCTTTCAAATTTTACAGAACTTTGCACAGTAAGAATGTGTTCTTGATTATAATATAAAAAAAAAAAAATAAGACAGAGGTGAAGCGACGTACCCACGCCGGTCCTGGACGCAAGAGACCCAGCAATTACGGGGGAATGTGATGTGATGATGTGCAGTTCGGCAACCGAAGCGGGTGAAGAGCCGATTGCCCAATGGCCGGAGGTGGTAACACGCGCAACTCTCAAATGTGGTCAATTGCCGGCGTCCATCCACACGTGCACTTCCATCCATCCGGTCGACAGCAGCACAGCAGGCTTCGAGGGGTGTTGATTATCAAAAGTCGGAAACTGTTGTCCACAGGTGTTTGGGAAAAAGCGCCACCCGTCCAGAGGCATCTTTTCGTGTCGGCATGTGACGTGTGTTGTGTGAGTGTGAGATGATGCGGGAGAGGGAGGATGAGTGTGGATGGATACAGGGCGCACGTTATGAGTGCAGAAGTAAGAGCGGTTGTACCCAGGCTGCACGGACACCTGATTGGTGAGTGCCGGCACGGTACGCGGTGGCTCTAGACCACCACAGGTCTGTCAGAATCGAAGTGCGTCTAATCACGCTTATGGCTTGGAGTGACATGCAAAGTTGCACGTGTTAAGTCGCTCTGGTATAGAAACTAATCAAAACTTCTGGAGGCAGATCACTATTAGGTATTTTTTTCATTTAAAACAATGTAGGTATTCCAAGTCGCAAATGATATTTTTTATATTATAGTATGGTAGACTCAATTATAAACAATTACTGACTAAGTTTCAAATATATTTAGACAAAATAAAACAACTACAATAATTAGCGGTGTACGTGATTGTTTTATTTTATCTTTTCAACATTGACTTGTTTATTTTTAATAGCTAGATACATTTTATGCATTGTTATTAGTTGAAATAGAATGACTGGTGTCTCGATATCAAAGAAAAAATATTTAGGTTAGATTAGGTTAGGTTAGGTTTGAATGAAGTATTTTATTTTTATTTTTTAACAAGTGAGTGTGAGTTTTTAAGAGTGACTGCGGGAAACAAAGTTATTGGTGCTCTAAATGCAATTATGACCAATAAGAATCTGTAAAAGGAAGCAAGACTAGCGGTACATAATGGCGTTCTAGTGCCAACCGTAATGTATGTAAGTGAAGCCTGGAGTTGCCAAAAGAGGAATGAAAATAGACTGAATGCGTTAGAAATGCGGTCACTAAGACGCTTGTGTGGAAAATCTTTGGTCGATAGAGTAAGGAATGAACAAATTAGACGTGAATGCAATGCTGGCTGTAGTGTGGTAGATAGAATAAAGAAAGGAGTGCTGAGATGGTTTGGTCGTGTGGAACGTATGAACGAGGAAAGGATGGTTAAGAAAATATATTAGTGTTGAAGGCAACAGAAATAGAGGGCGTCCGCGAAAGACCTGGCACGATCAGATACAACAAGTGTTTGAGGATGGCCCCGTTAAAAGCCGCAGAACATATATGAGAAGATGTATGAATGTGGCCGAAGCAAAAGTGGTGGGCCAGGATAGAAGAGTGTGGCGGTCAATCCTCTCTGCCTACCCCTGCGGGGAAACGGCGTGATGGTTAGTTAGTTAGTTAACAAACAAACAGACCTTCAACAGGTCATTAACGACCCTAATAGATGGTCCTAGAGTGACATTAAAGTACAATGTGTGAATATTTTGTAAACATTTGAATATGATATAGTTACACAATACACTTTTTACAATTGATTGATAGTAAATAATTAATTGAATATGATACAGTTACATAATACACTTTTTACAAGTTCCAGGTTAATAAGTTTTTAGACAATACGCTTTTTATGATACAAATAGAAATAAATAATGTTTTAATGATAAAATGAATTGTAAATAATATTCCGAAAAAAATATCGCAAATCGATAAATAGTTCGATAATTTTTTTTACATACAATTATTTTACATAAATATATATAGCAAATCAATAAATGTAAGTTTTGCATAATACACTATTAATGACAAAAAATTTATTAATTAATAATAAAAAGTGTTTCAAAGATAAATAAATTGTAAATAATATTAAGTATAATATAATGACTAGGTATCTCAAATCGAATATATATATATTTTTTTTAAATAAAGATGCGAACACGGAATACGTGTCACATCAATATTCTCACTATTTTCAAACTAAGCTAAACGCTTGTGCTATGAAAATAGGACTAACTTGCTAGTCTGGGCTGAAATTCCAACCCGCGACCTTTGGATCACGAGGCGAGTGTCCTAACCACAAGACCAACAAGCTACTCTTTTTTTTTTACATTTAAGGAATGATTTCTAGATTAACAGGTTTACGGCGAGTGCACGGGTTCCAAGGTCAACACCGTGTGTCTATGACGAGCATGCATTACACGCGTGAGGGACCGTCAACCAAGTTTATCAATATTTCGCTTTTGAACCGAGCCTGTGTCTTGAAGAATATATCAAGTTTGCCATCTCTGGACGATAGATATCTCGTTATAGAATATTTATGTAAATAATGAAGTATATACGAACTGTAAATTTGATTTAAAATATAAACTCCGCGGACACAATCACTCGAACTTGCACAGTGGGTCGAAACTGTAATTTGAGTGACTTAGGGATCAACCTTATTTTTTTACTTTTTTCTTTATGCAGATGGATAGAGCTTATTAACCTCATCAATAGTTGTTCCATGAAACTTTTCGTAAATTCTATAGTTTGGGCAAAAAAAATTTTTGAATTTTTTGTATGGAGCGGATCAAATAAAATTAAATGTCTGCCATCGTTTGATGCTATGAACATGTGTATAAAGTTGCAAATCTACCAGATACTTGGATAAAATTTAAAAAAAAAACGTATATGTTTATAATCTTATTTATTATTTTCGTAATTTCTTTTAAGTCAAACTAAATATGAAATAACAAGTAAAAGGACACAACACAAATAATCAACAAAAAATCCAACACAAGTAGATCAAAAACTAACTATCTTCAAGTTTGTGTTTTCTGGGGTATTATGCCGTGTTGTTACGACCTTTCGGGCCGACGTTTCGGATCCCATTGCAGGGTCCATCATCAGGGCTGATCAACACATCAGCCCTGATGATGGACCCTGCAATGGGATCCGAAACGTCGGCCCGAAAGGTCGTAACAACACGGCATAATACCCCAGAAAACACAAACTTGAAGATTCTGAGTGGTCGTGAAAACCTAAGAACATTCTCAAAAACTAACTAAATGAACACTTAATAATACAACAGCAAACTTTACTATTTTTACAATAAAATTGTAGACAGTAGTTTTTGAACAATATTGCAGAAATTTAATATTATTTGATCCGCTTCATACAAAAAATTCAAACATGTTTTTTTTGCCCAAACTATAGAGTTTAGGAAAAGTTTCGTAGAACAACTATTGATGAGGTTAATGAGCTCTACCCATCTGCATAAAGAAAAAAGTAAAAAAAGAAGGTTGATCCCTAAGTCACAGTTTCTCAAATTTCAGTTTCGACCCACTGTGCGCCGCCGCTTTCAGTTAAAGAGCTCTGTATATGTACATACGAGAGGTCGAAATTTATTATTTTATTTTATATTTCAAACATTTTTTTACTACACATAGGCCAATGTACGATTCGGAATGCGGTTATTGATAAATAATAATTAACGAACAAATATGTATACTTAAAGCTTAAGAAGTTGCTCCACCTGTACATTGTCGTAAAAATTTTATCCTTTAGCTTAAAGTTTTAAGAATATTGGGCCATCACTCATTAAAAAAACTGACCCATAAAAATCAAGTTTTTTTAGACTCCCTTTCTCATTGAAACAGGTTTCGCGCCCACTCCACGCATTGGGCTCGAAAATTAAACAATATATAAATCGGTAAAATTTCTAAAAATCCAAAATAATAATATAATTATTAAATTTTTTTAAACGAAAGTTTGTTATATCATTTTTATCATCGCTACGAGTCTGCCTGCAAAGTTTCAGCTCGATTGAATCACGGGCAAAGGGTTAAAAATCGATCCATTTTTTTTTTCGGCAGACAAGCAGACAAGCAGATGCTACTAGTTAAAAGAAAGGGAGTAAAAATTACAAAAAATAGGCTGCATTATAGCAATTCCAAGCCAGCGCGATAGGTCTATTTATATTAAGTATTTTATTATTATTCGCGTTTTTCTCGAAACACTATTTTTCTCATATCTCAAAAACTATTGGGCTGATTTTGTAAAAAAATTTCAAACATATTAACAAAATTATTATCTTTGATTTGGTATACGACTTTTTAACGTCATTTGCTTGTTATGAATTTAAAACATCGATTTCTTTTAGGAAAGAAATGAAAATTATTTTCGAACTGCACAATTTTTTCTCGATAAGTTGCATCATAGAAATTACCAGAGATGTGACTTATCTAAGATACAAGTATTTGAAATACAAGATGCAAAATACGTATTTTCATCTGGTATCTGAAATACTTTTTTGAATATTCATCTTGTATTTAGATACATTCTTTTGGTATCTTAGTATTTTGTAAATACTAAGATTGCTAAGATACTTTTTTCCAATGATGTACCTATAATGAGACCTCGTCGAAATAAACGAGCGACAAAATGTTTGAAGAAATGATTTTACCTACTTAAGTCTCAATTAAAACCATACAAATATAATATTTTATCTTGTCACATTTGCGCTATCAAAGCGATTTATTCGCAAATAATTCACGTAAAAAAATAAACTTACATTCGATAAAATGTGTTTTCTTACAAAATAATTTAATCTTTAAAAAGTATTTGGAAGATACGTATTTTGTATATAGTATTTCAGATACCATTCCAGAAAGTTATTGGCATCTAGTATTTGAAATACTTGCATTTTGTATTCCAGATACTTTTTACAGGGTATCTTGTACATCACTGGAAACTACATCATTTAACAAGAAAACACTTATACTTAAAATAAAAAAATAAAAAATACTCAACTCTTTCATTTCTTGGCGACAGTGAATAAAATAAGCCTTCTCTCCAACTCTATGGGAGTGAGTGAACGTATTTCGGAAATGAAGTCCATCATCATCGGGCCGCGGCTCTGGTGATCAGCGCCGCGTGCACCGGATCCTCCGCAGACAGCAGCAGCGTCACGTCACGTGCCGCATGCGGCGCTGACCGCCGCGCCCGTGAAAAGGGCAACCTCCACAGCTTCGGGCCTGTCAATAAAATTGGCCAAAAACGCCGAAACGGTCGGCTCTGAAACTTACTGGAGTCGGTGAAAGCGTCAAAGCTATCGAGCTGCTGGTGCACTTGCAAGAGTAAATTGGGCGGTCTATCGTAGACTTTAAGAATTCAGAAAAATATAAAACTAGTGATGCAATGTATTGTACAGTAGCCGGCAAACATCTTGAAATTTTTCGGTGTAGTGGGGGGAAATTTGCGCATGTACCATTCCACCAACGAGACACAAATTTTGTCTGCGCGTGATATTCGGCGAACACGAATATTCGGTAAATATCTATTATTCGGCGAATAAAAATATTTGTATTCGTTGCATCATTATCTAAAACAGTCGGCTGGAGTGTCTAAATTCAGAACCTCCTGTGTAACAATGTCCGTCATTAACGCTACTAAGACGCCAAGCCATGCTATTATTTGCGTGCTACACGGAATACGTGTCGCACACAGAGTATAAAATTGTACAGAGATGAACTAAACCCCCTTCTTTAGGGGATTGGATTGTAGAGAAAGTATTTCCCCGTCAAGACATGACTTTTTATATTAAGCGCAACGTATTTACTAAGACAATACTTGATAAAAGTACATATTTACAACTTTTCATAATTGTTTCAAAATTTATATACTTTGATGCTCTGTGGTCATCGTAAATATTCCTACTACCACGCATCAATATTCTTATTATTTTCAATTTAAGCTAAACGCTCGTGCTATCAAAACAGAACGAAACACCGACTACTGGATTACTAGGGGAGCATCTTAACCACTATGCGACTTTCACTTTCACTTATTGTAAGAAAAAAACAAGCTTGGGTATTTAAATCATTAAAATTAAAATACTGAAAGCTAGTCAGTGTTCCTTTTCCATTTCCCACACCAGCCGAATATACTTATGTATATTATACCGTATTGTAAATTAAAGTTTCAGTACTTCTGTTGAAATTAAAAGTTGCTTTGAGCAAGCTCGTGCAATCTTATTCGCATAAAAATGCGTAAACAGATCTCAACCATGGATTACGAATGTGAATGGTCAGATGCAATATGTTCCTGATGTTATTTTATAGAATGGAGGCATCGACGCTTACCGACGAATCGATAAAACGACTTGAAGCATTCGAGATGTGGATCTACAGAAGTCTACTTAAAATAAGCTGGATGATAGGATTACGAATAAAGAAGTTTTGGTTCGGATGAATATACAAAAGCAAGTAATCAGAACAATAAAAATTAGATATACAAAGAAGTACGAGATCATGTACTTCATAATGCAGGGAAAGATTCTTAGATACCACACAATGTCTGAGCCCTGTGCTGTAGAACTATTTCGGGCCGCAGTAAAAAAAATATATGATAGCCAACGTCCGTTGAAGAAGGAGACACTACCCGAGCTGCGCTATTTGTAAAATTAATTATCCAAAGCTAAAAATATTTTTAAAAAAATGGTCAACTGTCGCAGTTGTTGCCCCATAATGTTGTTGTCAGTTACAGCGTCCGGTACTTAACCTGACACCGGACCCGAGCGAGCAAGGCCGGTCGGCTGGTAAGTGAGCAGTAATCACGGCGTCAGTGTCAGTCTCAGTGAACACGGCCCTGCAGGACAGTAAGGGCCGGTCTTATAAACGAAAGACCAAATTTCCGTTAGTAAATCGACAATTTACTAACGGATGGCCGTTCGTTTATAAATGTTACCGATGCTCGTCTTATAAAACTTTTTTTACCGTCCGTAAGTATCGCAATATCGCACTGCTCTTGTCTATGATTTTAGAGCTGTCAGAAGCGAATTATATATCTTTTATATAGAAACGAAACATAACTTCTATAAACATAGTCTAAAATTTCTCGCTCGCACCGGATTTTTGGGATACTTCCCACAACACTACACACACTGGCAGTCCTTTGAAACCCCAACAAAGTCTGCAGAAGCTAATAATATTGATCCAAGAGCATAGAATCTCAAGGCGACATGCAATTTTGTGGTTGATGATAATGTCAGATTCCTACGCGTGCGCCTTTTTACATTTTGCCCAATATCTTCTAGAAGCTGTCAAGCAGACCTTTTCGACAAACGAAAATGGTTGATAAAATCTGCGTCATCTAAATATTAAAATAATCCACTCGTATATTGAACATTCTTTGTCGTCGAGTTTGTTCTTGAGTATAATAATAGCTGGATATCGCTATCTGAAAACGTTTTCCTTGAAAATGTAGCAGCAGTCAGTACAGTATATGTGTACATGTTAAACAAACAGCATAAAATGCAAATTGACAACGGACCTAACCTTAAAAAATAATACGTCAATATGTCATACTTCTGTCAATTTCAACTAACGGACGGTAAACTGTTGGTTCGACTGTCGGTATCGGCGTCGGTAAAATTTTACTAAAATTTGACTAACGGATTGTTATAAGACGAAAATAATGACGTTTGTATCAAATTTCGGTTTATTTGGTCTGATATTTAACTAACGGACGTTTATAAGACCGGCCCTAAGTCAACTGTGCGCATGTCTGCCCTCATCCTCGCGAGCTATTGAAGACCCCATGGCAAGAAGTTGTTAACTAACATTTTTGTCAAAAATGAGTTAATAAGCCCTCTAAACTAAATAATGTACGCTCCTTCCATTGGAAATAAGTTCAGAACTTAAAAATAATTAGAACATGTTCAAATCATAGGGATGAACATGTTAATTACACTTTTTCATAAAAATCAAATCAGTTACTAATGGGAAGAACATGTTATCTTCAATAATAACATGTTCATGTCATCATTCTGAAATTAACACGCCTTTTAATTTGATTGGAATATTTATGGTTAATATAAATTTTACTCTGGCTATATTGTCATATATTTGTTTTTATTTGAAGACTATTATAATATGTACTTATATTATATATTATTTTTCAATAATTTTAATGGTACATACCATGTTTTGTATTATTAATTAACATGCCAGGTAATTTGTAATTTTGGATAATGGATGGTAAAAACGGATAGCATTTGAAGGGTTGTTTGATGTTCGTGTTTTACCAATTTTATAAAGGTGTTAAAAATGAGTTCCAGAGGCGAAAAAATGGTTGTTAAATACATTTTTTTAGGGAAAATTAGTATATTTTTATTTTTTTGTGCATAAATGCGTATTTTTTACTTCGTAAATACTTTTTTGATATTTTAGTGACATAAATGAATAAAAATTAATCTTGAATTAGCAATAAAACATATTTTTCAAAGGCGAAAAGCAATTGTTTAATTATCTCAAAATGACTTGAATGTTAGTTAACAACTTCTTGCCATGGGGTCTTCTATCGTCGGTGTCTGGCGGGAGTCTGTATGGAAGATGTATGGACATAGGTAGATTGCAATGTTGATGCAATTGTGTGCTAGGATAAAGATGACTCTCGCAAGAAACCTGATGATTAAGATGAGTGAGCTAAGTGTGAAATTCGAAAGGTGTGTAAAAGTGTTTAGGAGTGTTAATGGATACTTCGGGTTCCTTTTGGCCCACGTCAAGGCAGTGCCGGACTGTACGGCGGGCCTTTTAATGGCATTTATATATTTATTAACGCCTTTCAGGGCTTTTACAAACAATAAAGTATAGTGTACATTGGATGAATGGATACTTTCAACAATACATAGTGATTGCCCATGAAATACAAACAAGAAAATATAATAATATAAAGTAGGTACATAGCAAACAAAGATAACCAAACAGCAAAATTGCCAAGACAAGGAATGAGCTGGGTTGATTTTGGCAAACTCAAACATATCTTCGAGAACAAAGAGATCCCAATTAGCCTAAAAATAAAAGCCTTTGAATCATGCATACTGCCAGTGATGACGTATGGATTGGAGACTATGTAATTACTATGTCTTACAAAGAAAAGTGTAGAAAAGCTCTTCTTCTTCTTCTCGTGCCCTGTTCGTTTATCGGACGTTGGCTATCGTGTTGGCTATGCGGACATTGTTTACTGCGGCCCGAAACAGCTCCACAGTAGACTGGCCAAACCACTGTCTCAAGTTTTTCAGCCATGAAGTCCTCCTTCTACCAGGGCCCCGACTTCCGGCAATCTTTCCCTGCATTATGAGATGCAAGATCTCGTACTTCTCTGGATGTCTCATCACATGTCCCAGATACTGAAGTTTTCGGATTTTTATTGTTTTAATAACTTCTTTTTCTTTATTCATCCGAGCCATAACATCCAGCTTATTTTGAGAATTCTTCTGTAGATCCACATCTCGAATGCCTCAAGTCGCCTTATCAGTTCTTCGGTAAGCGTCCATGCTTCCATTCCCTAGAATAATACTGAAAACACGTAGCATCTGACCAATCGAATTCGAAATCGTAGGTTGAGATCATGACTGCAGAACATCAGAACCTAGAAAAACTCAAATGCACGCAACTATCCATGGAGAGATACATGCTCGGAGTAAGCCTAAGAGGTAGAAATGACGAAATTAGGCACAGAACTAGAGTAGTAGATATCATGGATCGTGTAGCGAAGCTAAAATGGCAATGGGCAGGACATGCCGCAAGGCAGGATGCTACAAGACGGCCTCCCAGAGTTCTGAAATGGAGACGTTGGGAGAATAAAAGAGGCATCGGAAGACCTTAAAAGAGATGGGCCGATGATATAGCCGCTGTGGGGAGAAAGAAATGGCTACAATTAGCAAACAACAAGGAAGGATGGAAAGAGAAGAAAGAGGCCTATATCCAGCAGTGGAGAGACGAAGGCTAATGAAGAAGAAAAAGAAGGTACATAGCGGTAGCGCAGTACTAAAAGATAAATATATTATAAAGTAAAAAGCAAGTAAAATTTAAAAAAAACTTTATTAGATGACCATATGAATGAAGCATGTAGGGGATATGCGCACGTGTGAATGCGCGTGTATGAGGTGGGATCATTATTTTCATCATTTATTATTATTTTTTCACATTTAATAATGGCATTTACGTCTCGATTGCCGGGCGAGCTCCGCTGATTGGTTGTACAACTTTTTATATGGAACAGCGCCCTCCAGCGGAAAACGGGATTGTTATAACATTTATTGGGGAGACGAATCAAGACGCATTGCAGACTAGATGGATCTGAAAGGAGTCAAACGCCAAAAGCGGGTAAACAAATTTACAAGACATACGACAAAAGGACCGCGGACCCATGGTCCCCACTAGGGAATGCAATCCCGAGTCGGGATTGTCATTTCGGAATTCCTCGTGATCAGAAATTCCAATCCCGCGGGATCCCTACGGATCGGGATGCCGAATACTTTTGTATTTTTTGTTTGTTTATAGAGCTGAATAGCTTACTTACTTACTTACCATCACGCCGTTTCCCCGTAGGGGTAGGCAGAGAGGATAGAGCGCCACACTCTTCTGTCCTGACATACAAATTTCGCCTCATCCACATTCATACATCTTCGCATGCAAGCTCGACGGTTGTTCAGGCTTCTAACAGGACCATCTTCCAGTATCTGGTTAATCTGGTCATGCCACTTCTTCCGTGGTCGCCCTCTCCTTCTGGCGCCGTCAACACTTGCATCATATATCTTTCTTACCATTCTTTCCTCATTCATTCGCTCAACATGCCCAAACCACCTGAGCGACCCTATTTTTATTCTATGTATTATGCTACGATCAGCTTTACATTCATTCCTAATATCTTCATTCTTTACTCTATCATACATGGATTTGCCACACATACGTC
>JADDOH010012362.1:0-21376 GCA_016648135.1 Agrypnia vestita | reverse complement strand
CGTTAATGTATTTTACACAAGTGTACAGAAAATCACGGAATACAGAAAATATGTAAGTCGCGTGTTCTCATTGTTCCAATCCCTTTGGGAGACGTCTTCGAAGTTCCAGGAACATCTGGAAGTTACGAGAACCTGCGAGAAAACACTATAAAAGTCTAGTAAATACTAGAGAATTCTCGAAGGTTCTAAAATTCAACGTCATCGGGTATAAATAAACGAATCCAGGCCGCGGACGGCCATTGTTATTTTGACGTTTCCAACGACGCGGCTCTAGCGGTGAATCACGAAGCGAAAATAGTGTTACCATCAGGCGTGTGAACTAAGCGACAGATAATTAAGTGAATTTCTCACCCGTGTGCGATATTTGAGCGAATATTCTGTAAAAAGTTTTTACGTAGCAAAATAAACCGGAGCGAATAGTAATACGTGCTGAAATTCGATGGATTGTTCTAGTGAATAGTGAATAAAGTGTTCAAGCGATTATAAAGTGTCTATTTACGAGTGATAAATTTGCGAAATAACGCAATATGAGCGTTACATTTAATATTGTTAAGAGACTTTCTACCTTTGTTAAATTAATTATTCAGTAATAAATAAATCCGTTATTGCATTTCAGCGTTTTATTTTTATTTTTTATTTCGATCATTTTATTTTTATAATTCAACTTCTCGTTTTATTTTAGTAATTAAAATTGAACACGGTGGTCTCCTGGAACGAGGCACGTATCTCTGACTATTTCATGCACTTACACATAACCTTACCATTGGAATAACAAGCACGTGGTGTTTTACTTACACGCTTATTACGAGCGAAGCACAGCTGGCAAGATATTTCAGAACTAGTATCTGACTACACGTGGACACTAAATATCATTAATAAATAAAATGACATTATAAATATTACCCATACTTGACATGTTTTAAATATTATTTGTGCCCTCGGTCCACGCATAAAATGAATAATAATTGGTAAAAATACTAACCCATAAAAATCAAGTTTTTATTTTACTATCTTTTTCATTTGTATTGTTTTCAATTTGATATTCTATCTACATATTCCTCTTGCTTTCAGTTCATGTGGAAAATCTATTCCATGTACATTATTATCCTTAAAACTTATAGAATATTGAAAACGTAAAAATTGGTATAGGGGGGAACGGCGTCGGCGAAACCATCTGATCTGGGTCAGACTAGTTAAAACAGGTTTCACGCCTTCTCCAAGCGTCGGGCTCCTTTCTCATTCGTATGGTTTTCAATTTGAAAAAAACCATTAAAATTTTGTAAAATCCAAGATTGTAATATAATTAAAAATTTGTTAGGTCATTTTTATCGTCGCCACGAGTCTGCCTGCAAAGTTTCAGCTCGATTGGATCACGGGAAAAGGGTTACAAATCGATCCAATGTTTTTTTGGCAGACAAGCAGACGCTACGAGTTAAAAGAAAGGGAGTACAAATACAGTTTTCCTTCTTATTCCCACTATTTTAAAGGGAGTTATTCTAACTGTCTACATAAATAATGAGTACCTACCACGAAATATAAATGGTACGGGGTGCAGATATTGCCGAGGCGTTTGCAGGTCATTTTAAAACAGTCTATAGTAATGAACCTCCGCTTCTCGATATTAATATTGCTAAAACATGTTCTCCGATCGGTGCACAGTCTATTGATGTTCAATGTATCAATGAAAAGGATGTGGCCGACACTATTAAAAATCTAAGTAATACCCATTCTCTTGGGCCAGATCTCATTCCAACATTCTTCTTAAAAGGCTGTGTGGAACTGATAAAAAAACCGCTATGTTTTTTGTTTAATCTTTCTGTAAATACAGGGGTCTTCCCGGAAACATGGAAGACGTCAAAAGTTACTCCCATACACAAGAGTGGTTCTAAGTTATCCGTAGAAAATTATAGACCTGTAGCTGTTCTCTCTGCACCAGCTAAGGTATTTGAAATTATAATAAGTAAAACCGTCGCTTCCCGAGTAGAGCCGTTTATAATTGATGAACAACATGGATTCAGGAAGGGCCGCTCGGTTGAGACCAATCTGATGATTTTCACAAATTATGTCACGGAAGCTCTGGACGCGGGACATCAGGTAGACTGTTCATATAATGACTTCGCCAAAGCCTTTGATACAGTCAACCATGATGTCTTATTGAAAAGGTTGTATGAGATTGGTTTCTCGGATGGTATGCTAAAATTTATGGCGAGCTACCTCCAAAATAGGAACCAATACATCTCCTACGGTCTATTCGCGTCAGAGTGCTTCTATACCTTCTCGGGTGTCCCGCAAGGATCTAACCTGGGTCCATTGTTGTTCTCGATTTTTATCAATAATATAAAAAATGTAATTTTAAACTCGCGCTTTCTGTTATTTGCGGATGACTTAAAGCTTTTCTTAAAGGTGTCAACTTTGGACGATTTTCATCTTCTCCAAACAGATATATCAAATATATGTGAATGGGGAAGACGAAATAAACTTTTGTTTAATGTTTCCAAGTGTTCGGTTACATCCTTCACTAGGGCCCAAAAACTCTATTTTTTCGCTACAAAATGAACGACCAAAATCTGACAAGAACATCGAATGTTAAAGATCTAGGTGTTAAATTTGTAAGCAGCCTGACATTTCACGATCACATAGAGACGATCAGTGGTAATGCTCTGAGAATGTTAGGATTTGTTCTGCGTACTGCCAGGGTTTTCGAGAATACCCGCGTACTGAGAACTCTTTACAACTCCTTGGTGCGGAGTAGACTCGAGAGTGGCTCGATGATCTGGGGGCCACATGAGAGCAAGTACTCTCTTATGGTGGAGAAAGTCCAAAAGAAGTTTCTGAGATATCTCTACATGAGAGAGTACGGGCATTATCCTTGGCTTTACCCAACCGAGTTTCTCCAGGGTATGCTTGGCTACAATAGTTTAGAGACTAGAAGGAATGTGTATTTGATTACACATTTTTATCGATTGTTGCGCGGTACGATCGACAATACTGAAATTATGCAGAGCATTGGTTTGTATGTTCCTGATAATTACCTTAGACATCGTCAGCATAGATTGTTTCACATTCCAATATACAGGACCAACCTGCCGATGGTTATGCCTGTTGGAAAAGCTACAGCTATGCTGAACAAGATCGCTTTGGATATTGATATATTCCATGTGTCTGAGGGGGTTTTCCGAAGCAGGATTCTCCTACACCTTTGACCAGATTATACAGGTCATTTCTAATTGTTTAATAATTGTTTAATAATAAATTAGTATTTTAATACACAATATGTATATGTGTGTGTATGTATGTATGTATATGTGTATGTATGTATACATATGTGTTTATGTATATGTGTATATGGATGTGTATGTATATGTGTATATGGATGTGTATGTATATGTGTATATGTATATTTTTAGATGTAAGTTAATAATATGTATGCATTGAACATAATGTTTGTAATGTACATATTATGTAATAAATAAAAATTGAAATTGAAATTGAAATATATTTAAAAATCACATTATTGTAATTCTTACGGATTATTCTGTTAGTTTATATTCGCAATTTACAGCATAAATTATTTGAGGTCAGAGTGATTATCATCAGGACTGAGGAGAGAATAAGAAAGAAAAATTGTCGAATAAATATTGTATTTTGAATTGATTTTTTCATTTAAAGTAGAAGAATATTGTTTATAATAATGCAAAATCAGTAAATTAATCCATTATCTATTGATAATAAATTATCAATGATTGAAATAATTTCATATTATTTATTTACTGTAAATATTTTATATTGTTTTATATAGCTTTTTTATGTTATTTTATCCATTCATTTTTTAAATGTTTACTTCAAAAGGCTTAAGTCGCAACAGCTAATAAAAATAAACAATTTGGAATTCTAAGCCACAGCATGGAAGTGCATATTATTATCCGAAGGCCATGAAAAATAAGCTGGCATTTTAAAATATATATTTAAGATATATTTATACAATCAGGACAACACGTCGAGATAGGATCATTTAAATCACTTACACTTCTAAATTGCAGGTAAATCATTTATTAATATTATTATGTCTCCAATAAATATGATGGATGAAAATTATGACAAATGTCCATCAGATAACTGTTTAATGTATACATAAATTATATTTTAAACGCAGGCAACATTTTCAACTTTTGCGTTCTATTCTTCATTTTTTACGAAACATTATAAAATATTTTAAATTTTATGAAAATCCCTCCACAGTATACAATTGCCGACTTCATATTAAAGAAAACACAAATTTGAAAAGTGTATCAATGCGTTTTATCTTCCCAATTCGCTTGGTAATGCTTGTCAGATTATTAATCCGTGAAAATTTCATACAATGCATGTCTGCAAATGGTTTGTGTGAGTACTTATCCCCTTACCTGGGGAGATCTATCTGCGCGACAGCCAAATGCGGCGTGTATGATGAGTTAAATAGAGTGAAAACTGAACACATCACATTCAATAAACATCAAAGAGATAAAACTGCGAGGGTTGGCATCCCCAAACGAAACTAACTGCTGGTCACGGAACTTTCCAGGGCTTTCTCTTTTCACTTATCAACATGCAAAAATATTCGTAGCGCTTTAGGCGTTCGATTTGTATTTAAATTGGAAAGCGGCACTCTGGCGGCCTACTCGCAAACCACGGTAGTGACGTTTACCCTCGTGGCGCCAAAATTGTTCCGTCGAGATTGACACATTTTCGTTCAGGAAAAGTGGAATATTTCACAAAATATAAATTTTATGCTTAGGAGCGATTTATTTGCGAAATTTCTCGTTTCTTTTTGAGAAAAACATGCTCCAATAAATGATTAAAAGCACCCCCGTCAACTTGAAATAGAAGGGATCAGTGGTCAATGACAGCTAATAATGGAGAGAGAATTATAAACTTTTAAAATGTCAAAAGTTTTTGTGAAATCGGAGTTTCATTAGAAGACTCTTTGAAAATATGTTCCAAATAAAATAAACGGTTCCGAAAAGTTATGTAGTTTATATTCCCATATAAATGAATGATATTTCTTAAAAAAATTGGGTCTAAGTTACGGTGTTCGCTGAAGTTGTTTTCGAGTATCTACCGCGCGGCCTGGAAACTCAAAGTTCCTTAGCAAAAAATCTATGGCGCGACCGTTAAAATTTACGAGTATTTCAGGGAAATGAAATTCATCGAGTTTCCATTGCACTCGAAAAATCGTATCTTTAACCATATGGATGGGAAAAAACACATTTTATTTCAAAGTAATAAGTTTACACAGTTTGAGGTGAATAAATATAATTTAACTAAAATTTTCGTTATTTTTGATAGATACATGTTAACGCATGCATGTGTAGAATATGTGGTAGTAGATGAAAAGTGTTACCAGAGGAAAAAATGAAGCTCCTCGCAGCTGAGAGTAAACGTGAACATGTTTCGTAATATTTCCAATTTGATTAATAATAATACTATTATTAATATTATTATTAATATTAAGAACCTTATTATGATTTTTAATATTAATATTAAGATATGATTATTAATATTAAAATGCATACTGATTTTTTTATAAATTGTTATGTGGGCATTTCAATAAAGTTATCCAGTTAAAAGAAGGAAATTTTGTAGCTGGAATTTAAATTCATATTTTATTTGAGTTATGTTGTGTTTCTTATTAACAAATCTTGATAATGAAAACTTACGGAGAGAATTATGAAATATATTTTTCACATTTTTTGTGAAACTGACAAACAAATAAAATAAACGAATCCATCAAAATATATAAAAAGTTATGTAATAATGTCCGTCACAAACACAAAACAAATAATGGTGAAGCAAAAAAGTAAAAAAAGCCATAATTCCCGATGTAACAATATAGAGTAAATGTACAAAATTTTTGACGGGTTATATCTTGTATAACAATAGTAAAACGGGAGTAAGTTATCCGGTTTAGATACACCTAGATGTCGAGGGTTCGTTCCTCGACTCGGGAGACCGCAGAGGAATTATAATTTTTATAATTTAATAAAATTGTTTTGTTCTTATTTTAGCAATGTTCGCTGTGCGTCTCTGTCATGGACATCATCGAATCACACTGTTCGGTGCATTTTTTTGGTTTTTGTCTGGGACATTCACTCCTGTTAAATTTCTGATTAATGTTTGTGTCTAAGAATCTGGCTTATTCGTTGGCTCTTTCGATTTTCGATGGTGTCAATTGGAATTTTTTTCTCGCGTTTTTCTCGGAACCTCGATTGTAATTCTCTCAGTCCAGCCAATTCTGTCCATCCTTTTTCAGCACCACATCTCAAATGCTTCCAACCTATTTCTGTCTCTGCCCAGGTTTCACGTCGTACTGATGTAGGTTTTAATGAATCGCTTTTTCGTCTTCCCGTTTATTAGTGATTATTTGTATATTTTTGAAATATTAATATCGCCAATGTGTGTATCTTCATAAAAATAAACGATAAATACGCGGCAGTAAACAAAATATTCACCTACATAATTTTATAAATGCCCGAAAATATATGTGAAGTGCCCAATAAAAAAACCCGCCAAATATTTAAATGTTATCGATGCGATCATAAAACCAAACATGCAATAATACGTGATGAATGAAAATGCCTCACATTTCTTCAGTAGGTACCTATCCATTGGAAATTTACGCTTGTATCTCAACACTAACTTTGGAATTTCATATCCAGATAATACTATAAATACGAGTATGTCTTGGGAATATAGCATTGTGAATAAATAATATAACATAGTTTTCGGTTTTTCCACTGAGTGGATTTTATATTGGGGAATGAGTTACCAGTGTTGCAGTAGCTAATGCTGGCTACCTTTTTGTGTTCGGCTTTTGATTGTTTCTAATTTCCGCAAAATAGAGAAGGAATGTACTAACTATCTGCAAAACCTGTAATTTTTTACAAACTTTGTAAATTAGTATCTATATTTGAGGGATATAAAAGCATTGGCAACTGTATTCTTCTGAGGTGTTTCTGAGATAGACACAAGAACCTGTCACTACTGAAGGAAATTTATCGGAAATCTATGAAACCTACATTTTATTGGAAATGATTTTAAAAACAATTGCCGCCTCAGTGTTTCTTTTGTATAAGGCCGGCGCCACACTAGGCGTATGACTTTGACGTCGTGTCAAATTCGCAAACGAATTTAGCAGTCACATACAATATTCCGCGGCGGATTCGGCCTGCAACAAACAAACGTGCGTGTGCAGCGCGGAAGATCCGTCGAATGTGGCGCGTTGCATTTGAAAACATGAGACTCCAACCGATGCCGAACTGAACTGACGTTGAAGCGAGCGTTTCGCCAGCGGATCGACCGATAATCCGCTCAGTGTGTTCGCTAAGCACGCGACGGAAGATACGCTCAGTGTGGCGCCGCCTTAGTGTATAATGATTTGTGTGTAATATAAATATTAAACTTTTAAATGTGGATATTGTTGTGTTTCTTACCAAATAATGGACATTGCTACTTTTTTCTATTTGCATGATTGGATAATGCTGGCTTTGCTGTGATGTCTTAGTTTAAAATTGACATCAGCTCTCACTTTAGTATCAAGCGGCCGTTTTGTCACGTAAAACATCCTTGGGGATTGATTGGTTGAAGCGAATATTACTTACTGCCTTTGCTTTTTAAACTTCGAGGATATTGCTGTCTTTGTCTTTAATAGCGATTTTGGAAGAGATAGAGCTATATAAATGTGTAAGTCCAAATATTACATGATTACACTTTAGGTCCCTGAACACTACATAGCACCTCCTTAACAGCGCTATCTGCTCCTGACGGTTTAATGGTGCTATATATATTAGATTGAATGTCCTTCCTTTCCCTTCTTTCTCTGACTACCCACCACTAAAGGTGTACCCACCACATAGCCAAACCGGAGCATGGACGTAGCGTGCATCAGGGGCGGGGGTGGGAGAGTTTTTGCTGAGGGGGAGGGAGAGAGTGAGAGAGTGAGAGAGAGAGAGAGAATATTCTTCCTTTATCATATAAATAATAAAAGCAGGTAAAGAAATTAAGCGCGTTATCATGTATTAAATTCCGAATTTATTACAGGGAAAATATTAGTATTTTTCTGGGTACCGGGTACCTACTGTCCGGCTGTTAAACCTTCATAGCGCGAATAAACATCAAATACTTGGCCGCTGCAGATTTAGGGTAAGTTGGGCATAAAAAGTTTTATTTCCTTTTATAATAAACTTGTTTCATAAAAAAATTCACAATACGGAATTTAAAATGGTTGGCTTATTTTAATAAAAATCGTAGGTATGCAAACAATAATTTGTAATGAAAATCATTCATTCAATTTAAATACACCATGTCTATTCCAATGACAATATGCTTGTATGTAAGATAGTTATAAATACGAACCATAATTTAGTTAAATTCTAAATATACACAGATTTTAAAAATCAGAAATTAAAAATTAATTAATGCCTTTAGTTTATATTAATGAATAATATTCCACATTTATTAAAAAAAAACAAAAAAATATATACCTTGACGGTCTTTTGAGACAAAAATTAAACCTCAACTTGATCATCAGGTGAGTGTTTTCTTTTGAGCTGAACCGTATATAGCCATAGTATATTCATATTATATATATATATATATATATATATATATTATATAATAATAATATATTCTCGTAAGCATCAATACCCTTAGAAATATACGAATTAATGTTTTACGATGTTTTTGATCTGAAGGTATATACTGTAGTAATATTGCTGTAATTATTATATTTTTATTATTATTTGTTATTATTTAATAATTATTGTTGTTATTATTTATGAATATCTTTCGCGCCCACCTTGGACTGGATTTTAACACTACCGTGTTTAATTGAATAATATTACGAAATTGAAATTTAACGTTTCTTTTTCGAGGGGAATACATTTCATTGTAAAGCATAAATTTTAGAAAATACATAGTTCTGCAATATTTAATACAAATTGCAGAAATTAATTAAAAATATAATCTGTATTTATAATTTTTATTATACTCTCTTTTTCATTTGTATTGATTCCAATTTGTTATTCTATTAACATAATATTCCTCTTCCTTTAAGTTCATGTGGAAAATCTATTCCATGTAAACTATTATCCTTAAAACTTATAGAATATTGAAAACTTAATAATTGGTATAGGGGGACACGGCATCGGCGAAACCGTCTAATCAGACCCATGGCTCGAGTCAGACTAGTTGAAACAGGTTTCGTGCCTTCTCCACGCGTCGGGCTCCTTTCTCATTTGTATGGTTTCTAATTTGAAAAAAACCGTTAAAATTTAGAAAAATCCAAAATATACTATAATTAAATGATTTAAACAAAAATTCGTAAGATCATTTTCATCGTCACCACGAGTCTGCCTGCAAAGTTTCAGCTCGATTGGATCACGGAAAAAGGGTTAAAAATCAATTCAAAGTTTTTTTGGCAGACAAGTAGATGCTACGAGTTAAAATAAAGGGAGTAAAAAGGGTCGCTCAGGTGATTTGGGCATGTCGACTGAAGGAACGAGGAAATTATGGTAAAATAGATGTATAACGCAAGTGTTGATGGTGCCAGAAGAGAGAGCGACCACGGAAGACAAGTCACGACCTGATTAGCCAGATACTGGAAGATGGTCCCGTCAAGCTTGCGAAGATGTATGAATGTGGAGGAGGCGAGAGTTGTATGTCAGGACAGAAGAGAACGGTGCTCTATCCTCTTTGCTTACCCCAACGGGGAAACGGCGTGATGGTAAGTAAGTAATTAATTAAAAATATATAGGTACCTAATGAAAAAAAAATGTATCGAAGATTTTTCAGAAAATGAATTGTTTAATCGTAAAGCCCGGTCGCCGAACAAAGAGAATTTTGTACATTGACCCTAAGCTTAGTATCCTTGTCTCTCGCGTACAATTATGTTGCTGTTATGCTCGCTCGCTGCGTGCGTGACAGCAACATAATTGTGCGCGAGCGACAAGGATACGTAGCGCAGGGTCAATGTACGAAATTCTGTCTATTCGGCAACCGGGCTTTAGCACGTACCACTCAAAGCCTTTTGGGGATTCATTGCAAAACATGAAGCTGACGGCTTTTAAAATGGATCTAAAAATGTATTAATTATAAAAGAGAACATATTCTCATATGTAGCTCAGATTTTTCGTTAACTAAAATGACTAACAAAGTATAACAACGCACTTCTCCCACAAGAAAATGTTCCGGGTCGGTATCTTGGATATATCCTGGTAGGGATGGATGATATACATCGATCTATTCTAAACACTCGATGTATAGTAACGATGCATCGTATTGAACCAATGTATTGTTAGTACTTGATCATCGAATATATATCGATGTTTTTTTATTCGACGCATCGAATACGCAAACTATGAGATGAGTGTCTATGAGTATAGATAATTTTTTCTTGTTTGATATTTTTTGTCCAGCGTCTTTTTTTTTGGTCGCCAAATTTTATTTTGGGGAAAAAATGTCGTTATTTTTCTTCGATATATCGATATATTTTTTCTGGTGACACCTTTTTTTTGGTAGCCAAATCTTTTTCCCCTTTATTTTGTTATATTTTTATAGCCTAAACATGTCCATTGCGAAAAACAATCGAATTATTATGACACCGTTTCACCAGAAATTTAAAAAATCCTAAAACTTACATGCACCTGTACCAAACTCTTATCCGACCGCACCTCGAATATGCATCCAGCATTTGGAACCCTTACTAGAATATATATATATATAATATATAGATATATTATATATATATATAGATATATATATATATATATATATATATAGATATTTATATATATATGTAGGTTAAACATCCCACGGCAACAATATGCAGATTCATTGAATTACTTCAACATCTTAAGTACAAAAAACAGACGCACAGCTTTTGAAATTGTTAACTTGTACAAGATCTGTCGATTGATAATAATGATTAATACTTGATTGATAACTGAATATTGATTCATAATAATAACTTAACCCTTAAACCATAACTTTGTTTACACCACTTTTTTTATTATTGAAAAAATTCAACATGTTTCGAAGCCAATGGCTTCTTCGTCAGGATAATAAAAATAAAAATAAAAAATCGAAGTATAGGTAATCAAAATATTAAAAAGTTATAATATATATGGAAAATGAATAATATAAAGTACCTACTTAACATAAAATAAATTTAAAAGATAACTATTAGCAAAAAGGACCTGATTATTTATAACATTAAATTATTATTGCTGTGTTTGAAGAAGAAGAATATTGATTCATTACTGCAATGCAAGATATAAATAAAGTTTATTAATACGTATACTTTATTATTGTACTTACTTTATTATGTTCTATTCACTACTGTTACAATTGATTTCTTTTATTTTAACATGCTTATATTATTATTATGTACTACTTCAAAATTATTTCTATGTAAAATGTGTTAGGATATACGTTAATATGTTAATTACTAACTATTTACACTCTCGCATATTTAAATATATAATTTTCTTATATCTGTTTATATTTCCAAATAAACAAATAAATAAATAAATAAAAAACATCGATGTATATTTAAAATGTCCATCCCCCTATATCCTGGACATGCATTACCGGTTTTTGGTAGATTGGTTTACCGGTAAATATGGCTAAATTCCATTACCGAATTTTTAAGTACCGGTAATTACAGTAAATTATTTTTCACTTATTAATGTACGTTATATTTATTTATATATTGTAATATTTTTAAGCTCTGATATTATGTGATGATATTTGCAGAAGCAGAAGCAGGATCGTTGACTGTTTTCTCGTATGATTCGCTTAATTTGTGAAATATTCTCGAAATCACGCAAAAATCACCAGCAAAGCTTTGGGTACTTTATTGATTATTATTTATTATTCATCCCATGTCGGCTATTCCGTCTTCCGATAAATACTTCTTAGTACCCTCTGAAGTGTAGTTATGTGCACTATATATTTTCTCTTTCAATATTTCGTGGCTGTCATCTAATTAATTATTAAAATATTGATATCCTTCTCTGTGGGGTAACGGATTTTTAACTTACCTCTACATTTCAATTTTATTACTGTATCTTGCATTATTTTAATAGGGGTATTGATTCATAACAAAAAAATCGCGAAACATGAAATGGTTCGCGTCTTTGCTAAGGCCTAGTAAATTTTTGACGGCCCGCGGAGAAGCGGCGGTAGCAACATGCGTTAAGCGGCCGGTTCGGGGTTCAATCCCCGTCTCCGGCCATTTCATTTGGTTTTTTAGCCGCGAATTCGAACGAAATTACGAACGTTCCACGAAGGTACGGGGACAGACAGAACATTCTCCTTCTAGAACATTCTCCTTCCAGAACTTACAAGAAATTTATCGAATGTACAGGAAACTCCTAGACACACCGACACATTCCGCCACTCAGTTTAGAACCTTATAGAACTTTCGGGAAATTTCTAGAACCTTCTAATTCCAGAACTTTCTAGAGCAGGTTTTTCCAGAACCTTTTAGACTCACCGACACAGTCGGCGCGCCTATTTTGAAACAATCAGAAGCATTTGCGGCCTTCCCATAACAAAACAATGTGCTATAAAGCACATTTTCGTCACCCACTCCCACCCACGCACAGCCACCCCCACCAAACTCGCATATTTTCGATGTGATACCGAGGGCTACCACCACCATAACCACCGGTGGGTGGTTATGGTGGTGGATAGCCCAATTTCACTATCTCAGCCACTTAATAAGTCGTCAATATTTGATAGTTATATGTTTCTCTTTGAATTATTAATTCACTTATTTATATTATTACATTTTTATTAGGAGAGTAATCGATTGTTACGAGAATATCAAACGAAGCTTTGACGTCTTCCCGCTAGTCGATTTACGAATAATAAGAATTAAATAAATGAATTGAGCGTGAGCTGTAACATCTTGATTTCCAATATACACTGAATTATTATTTCCAAAATATACAAAACAGTCCGGGATGGTGCAAGAACAATTGCCAATGAAGTATTAAAGTTTTGCGAAGCTGAAAAAGCAAATAATATACCGATATTACCGTTTGACAGGTTGACAGATAGAGCGGCCGCCATTACTGGTTTGTTTCTTTAGTGTTGCCCGACCAAATTTCTATTAGAGGCTCCGACACTGGTCACCGGACATTCTGTACATTATGTATTGTGTAATAAATTTACACCCTGGCAACTTCTGTTACGTGACAGGGACGCCCTAATAATTAAATATTTTTTCACTATCAAATTGTTTTAAATGTTATTGTTATTCCATTCCAGTTTTTGAATTTCTAACAACAGAAATTTGAAAATGTATCTTCAGAACAACATAAATCAACTGATTATAAAGTAAACTGAAACGCCAATTTAATGTAAAGTTTCCTCTCAAATTTACCTATGAAAGAGGGACATATATACATGGTGACTTAGCGTGCTTTATCGGGAAGAACATTTGATTCGTTTACCAATGTTAGCTGTAAAAATGACGTTAAAATTTCCACGCTCGCTTACACGAGGATAATAGTTTGTTTTTGTCTTTTACATGTTTGGAACGGGTGACTGTTCAGTCTGTTCACGCACGCGCACCCGGCCCGCCAGTGCGCGGGTTTTATGACATTTTAAGGTCCGCACCGTCTTTACGACGCAGCGGCGCCGCTAAATATGAAATTATGATAATGTAACCGAGGATAATCCTAAAAACTCCTATAAAATGTATGAAGTCAAAGCTCGCAGCTCGCTGTAATATATCAGAGATCTCTTCCCCGAAATGGCGGCGTGATAACACCACATGTTTTCCGTTTTCATTCCGACGCCATCACCACAATGGTGCGCGCAAGTCCTGAGTTACAATCGTCGAACTACTGACAGCTTTCCTTTCCCGAGATTGCAGAATGAATAATAAATATAAGTTAATTCGAACATAAAGTAATCCTTGTAGAGGCTGCTTGAATTTTCCTCGTAAGTAGTGCGTAGCCATTATTACATGTCAAATATTTTGTATGCAGATAATATTTGTATCGAGAAAAATTTCTGAACGCAAATTTGTTTTTGTTTATATAGATCACAGATCATATTAATGTAACTTATTCTAACACATTAATAAAATACAATTAAACATAAATTCACTTATAATTTATATAAAATAACTTTATAAACATCACTTTTTCGTTGAAATAAATTCAACATGTTTCGAAGGCTTTTTCGTCAGGATAACAAAAATAAAATTTAAAAATCTAAGTATAGATAATCAAAATATTAAAAAATATATATATGGAAAATGAATAATATAAAGTACCTACTAAACATGAAAATAAATTTTAAAGATAACTATTTGCAAAAAGGACCTGATTATTTATAACATTCAATTTACTATTAACACTCTTTCTTATTTCCAAAATTTCTAATTTATCAAACTGTGATTCTGTAAAATTTGTGTGTAACATTTGTAAACCCTTATAAATACCAAAAGAATGATCCATAGCCAAAAGATGGTTAGAAATTCAGAATAATTATTACTATTTAAATACCTTAAGTGTTCCTTAATTTTAATTTCAAAATTTCTCCACGTTTTTCCTACATAAAAATAATCACAATCATTACAAATCAATTTATATACACCCGATTTTTTAAAAAATTATCATTATCTTTATTATTAGTATAAAAAGCTGGCTGAATATCATTTGAGATATTTTAAACTATTGAATTAGAAATTTAATTATTTATAAATATAATTTTCCTCCAATGTTTATCAATCAAAGTCCAAGTTTCTACCCACTTTCACGTTTTATCGATTTTTAGCCTAAAACGATTCCGTATTAAAAAGATTCGAAACAATACAATACACATTCATTCATTCATGGAATGCCGAATGAATGAATGTGTTTTTTGTTTTGAGAACGAGTATTTGATAAATGCGTCGTTTTTACAAAAACATCGACAATAACATTAAATCTTATAATAGGTACATCTGAAATCGTAATTCAATAAACTGATTATAAAGGAAAGTTATACAGGGTCTACCAGAGCGAGCAGCAGAAACATGGCACGTAGATTCCTGTTATGAGTTGTGTAGACTATGTTATGAGTCTAAAATGTTCGAGCAACCATGGCCTAATATCAATAGTTATGGAGATATGCAATATCAAAGCTTGCATTTTTTCAATAATCTGACTTATTTTTCATTATAAAAATATATGTTTTTCTTACACACATAATCTATATATATGATGCATCACGTACTCCTGTCCCGAAACACAAGTTTATTTTTTCTGGGGAAAGTTAAACAAGTATAAAAAAAATGTAATATATAATTATACTGTAACATGTTTCTATTTTATTTTCATATGTAATGGTAATAAGGTATGGAATAACTAGCTGGGGTCTAACTTGCAAAACTAATATTAGAAAAATTCAAAATATTCAAAATTCGGCTATAAAATTAATAAATAAAGAAAGTGCTACTAAAGATATACAGGAACTCTTCAAGAAACAAGGCTCTATGCCAATTAATGCTATCTTGTGGTACAAACTAATTACACGATATCATGAAGATGGGACATATAAGCATAGATTGATTCATAAACATAGTACCAGATTTACGGTTAAAGAAGGACTACGAATACCGAAGGTCATAAATAAATATGGACAAAGAACATTAAAATATGTCATACCAAAAATATTAAATAAAATCCCATGTCACATCAAAATGCATATTAATAAAAAAGGGAAAAATACAGAATTAATGAATATGTTATTAAATAAAAGAGACTTATTTTGATTTTGGTAATATTTGTATTTTTCTTGTATTGTTGTATAGTATTGTTGATTTGTATTTGAGTTTATAAGATCTATTGTAATTAATTAATATGAATGTATTTCTGGTAAATACAATTTATTTATATATATCTATTGATGCACCTACAGACAAATATCAATGTGATGTTTTGTGGGTCTGAGATGTAAAAAAAAAAAAAAATTAATAAATAAATAAAATTAAAAAAATAAATAAATAATAATAATAACAAAAATATGTAAGTCGCATTCAAGGTTTTATTTTGTACGATATGTATGTAATAATCTTATAACATTGCTCAAAGTGATGGAAGATGTTAATGCGTCATAAGATTTGATGCATTTTGATCTTCCTTTGTAATGGAAAAGTGATTTGTGATTTATTGAGTGATGCGACTGGCATCATAAAACTCCACTCCACAATAAAAGTGGAAGTGGCTCACTTTTGGACTTTTATATAATGAATTTAATATTTACTTAATAAACTTATATTAAAACTTAATATTTTTTTGATATAACTATTTGAGGATTATTGTTTGAACACCAATCGCATAAGCACACATACACAGCTGAATATAACTAATTGAAAATACATCATTTTGTCTCGTTAATGGCTTCAATATACATGTTTAGAATCTCAATTATTTGTATATTAGTTTTATATAATAATAATAATATAATTAGTTTTAAGGGAAATTGTTCAAAGGTTATAATATAACCCGTATGCTTTCATGCAAATAAATTTTATTTGGTTTATTAAAATTACCTTATCTTAGTGTTACTAATTAAAATAACATAAATTGATTTCAGTAACTAAATATGCATTTAGAATTTACAGCGAAACCCTTATATTGGTTTTAAAATAGCCAAATATTTTTGTAATCCTGTTTTTTTTTAATTCTGTCAAATTTTATTGCTATATTTTTGCGCAGTGCATACTTGTACATACTAATTATAATTGCTTCATTGATATTGAATTAATTATGTTATTAGATTTATTATAAATGCAGAATTGAAGCATCGCGAGCTGCTTTTAACAAAATGAGACAGATATTCTGCGATGACAATCTTAATCTGAAACTTCGACAGCGACTGGTCAAATGTTATATATGGTCAGTCCTGCTGTACGGAGTGGAATCGTGGACCCTCAAAGTGAGTAGCATGAACCGGCTGGAGGCGTTCGAAATGTGGATACATCGGAGAATGCTCCGGATACCCTGGACGGATATGGTCAGCAACACAAGAGTTCTTCAAAGAGCTAGAGTGAATAGAGAGTTGCTGACAAATATCAAAACCCGAAAGGTATCGTATTTGGGTCATGTGCTCAGAGGAGAAAAATACTAATTGCTCCATCTGATTCTTATGGGCAAGATAGAGGGTCGTAGAGGTGTTGGAAGGAGACAAATTTCCTGGCTCCGCAATACACGCGACTGGACGGGCATAAGAAGTGTTGGAGAGCTGTTTCGTGCTGCCCAGGACAGGGACGCTTTCTCTCGGGTGATAGTCAACGTTGGGGGGACCTGACATGACACCAGAAGAAGAAGAAGATTAGATTTAAAACAAACATTTACTAATGAAAGACATATCGTGTATATATATATATGTACAGATATTTTGTACGAGCCATATAAATGTGTACATTCGATTGTCGACGAGTTTGTCATATCGCAGCGAAATTTCGAGAATCGAATCTCTACACGTCTATAAGGCTCGTATAAAACATCTTTTTTTTTAAATACCTTATAAATGAATAGTATCTACACCGTGTCTAATTTCGGAAAAGGTTCGAGTAAATAAAAATTTACATGTAATATAAATAAGTCATAAAATGATAAAAATAAAATAGATTGTCGTAAATATTATAATAAATAAAGATGCGGTTAAAATAATATCATCACGTGGCGTGGCTGCGGGAGACAAATGAAAATACCGGAAGTTATCAATTAGGGGTTTATTAATAATGTAAAATCGCTTTTTAAATTAGTTTAATTAATACACTATTATTTAAATCACTCTGTTTCGTAATTTTACACTCATAGAAAATTATACTCCTACATGATAATGCTTGTCCACGTGTTGCGGCGCCGGTCGAAACCTATTTGGAAACACTCAATTGGAAAGTTTTACCCCACCCGCCGTATTCACCAGACATTGCTCCTCCTGATTTCTACTTGTCTGAGCAAAACTTCACATTATATGAAGATAACAAAAATTGGGTCGATTCGTGGATAGCCTCAAAAGATGAAGAATTCTTCCGACGCGGTATCCGTATGCTGCCAGAAAGATAGGAAAAAGTAGTGGCAAGCGATGGATAATACTTCGTAAAAAACAGTAGTTCTTTCCGTTCTTTCACAATATATGTTTTTTGATAAAAAAAACTAACCCATAAAAACCAAATTTTTATGATACTTCCTTTCTCATTTGTATTGTTTCCAATTTGATATTCTATCAATATATTCCTCTTGCTTTAAGTTCGTATGGAAAATCTATTCCATGAATATTATTATCCTTAAAACTTATAGAATATTGAAAACGTAATGATTGGTATAGGGAGGCACGGCGTCGGCGAAACCGTCTGATCGGACCCATGGCTCGAGTCAGACTAGTTGAAACAGGTTTCGCGCCTTCTCCAAGGGTCGGGCTTCTTTCTCATTTGTATTGTTTCCAATTTAAAAACAAAAAGTGTTTATCGTCATCACGAGTCTGTCTGCAAAGTTTCAGCTCGGTTGGATCACGGGAAAAGGGTTAAAAAAGGGAGTAAAAACGGCGGAAACTTATTTGTACACTTGTAAACATCCCGATCGACCTTATTTCTGGATCGTGGTCATCGCAATATAAATATAAACCGGAAAACTGAATATCGGAAAAGCGCGCAGTGAAGATAAGCGAGATGAGCTTTTAACTTTAGTAACTTTTACCCGAGACAAGGAAGGCGTCACCGAAGTACACTTTTGATTAACTCTCCAGTAAAGATTTATTGGAAATAATAATCCTCTGCGGGAGCACTTCCTCCTCCGCTCAAACTGGGCAGATTATCCCTTAAGTACACCCATTTATTACTCAAGGCCTCCCACAATCCATTACCAATCATACATTTTTAAGCACCCGTGATTTGATACTGAATTTATTTACCAATGGCCTACATACTAGTCTTAACTACTGAGAGTACTCAATATTGTTTTTATTACAAACGTATTCATGACTCTCTTAAAATGAAGTTTTGAATACATTTTTATTATTGATTAAGATAAATTATAAGAGTCTCACAGAAACGAATGGGAAACTTGTATATTAATAGGATCTCATACAAATCGTATACCCAATGCGATTTGTGTGAGCTGGCTTAAGTGATCACGCAATGCAACGTTCACCGTAAGAATATCCATACATCATCAAATTTTTGAAAGTTGTATTTACATTCCAAATCAGAAAACCTTTCATATATTTGAAAGGACTGTGCTAGATACATCTATAGTCCTGACATCTATACCTATAAAACTCAATGTCTGTCTGTTCTCTATACAAATCCACACCGTTTGTCCGATTCGATTCAAATTTTGCATACATACGTAAAAAAATATTGTTACACTAGGTGTTCGTACCCGGCATTGCACGGGTTTAGGATTAAGTTGAAAATATCGCCTATGTTACTCGCGAGTCCTAAAGAATATGTTTCCAAATTTTGAGCCCGATCGGTCAAACGGTACAAATTTGCATCGAAAATATGTCAGCCGGAGGGGAAGGGGTATGAGAATAGGGGGGAAATATCGCCTATGTTACTCGCAGAGTCATAAAGAATAAGTTTTCATGAGAATATGGAGGAAATATCACTCGCCGAGTCCTAAAGAATAAGTTTCCAAATTTTGAGTCCGATCGGTCAAACGATACAGATTTGCATCGAAAATATGTCAGGGGGAGGGGAAGGGGTATAGGAATAGGGGGGAAATATTGCCAATGTTACTCGCCGAGTCCTATAGAAAAAGTTTTCAAATTTTGAGTCCGATCGGTCAAACGGTACCAATTTGCATCGAAAATATGTCAGAGGGGAGGGGAAGGGGTAAGAGAATAGGGGGGAAATATCGCCATTGTTACTCGCCGAGTCCTAAAGGATAAGTTTCCAAATTTTGTGTCTGATCGGTCAAATGGTACAGATTTGCATCGAAAATATGTCAGGGGGAGGGGAAGGGGTATGAGAATCCGGGGTAATGTTGCCTATGTTACCCGCCGGGTCCCAAAGCATTGAATCGAATCGGACAAACGATGTGGATTTGTATAGAGAACAGACAGACAGACAAACAAACAGACAGACTGACATTGAGTTTTATAGGTATAGATATGATTCTTTTTGAAAATTGCTCTTCTTGAATAAGAAACTCGGCTGTAGACCTCTTTTTATTTAAGAAACACAATTGAATTAGTATGTGTAAGCCGTGCGTATGAAGCACATTGTTTCGTCGTGTTGGTGTTTATACCCGTAAACACCAACACAATGAAACAATATGGGAATACGCGGGATGACAAGCAATTTTCGCCTATACAATAATACCACACTGAAAAATCTATTTCCGAGCTTAGATAAAAAGAAATAAACTTGGTTAATACTTATTTTAATACTAGCCGTACACCCATGAAAAATCACGGAACATAATTAAATCAATATAAATGTCAAGACCGTGTAGTTTGGTGGCACGACCCCTAAATGTAGCCTGAGCCGCCCACTGATTGACGTGTCACACTCGGCTATCCGTGCCTTATTAGCAACTAGTCAGTGTTATTTTTGTGATTCCAGCAAGATGCCGACGGACATTCGAAACTAGGATAGTTGTGACAACAAATAATTGTATATGTGTACATATTGTTAATAAAATTTAATAAGAACTTTCGTATTTTGTGATTGTACTTAAATATATATATAAAAAAAAACATAACGCAAATGTGATGCATAGACGCCTAGAAACATTTTATATGTCACCTTGTACATACATAAAAATATTATCACATATGTGAAAGGCTCTTTTTTTCTGCTTTTAACTTTTACTCTTTCATATGTTGTCTTAAATAAAGTAGTTCGTAAAATATTCTAGCAAGAACTGTTAAACTAACAATGTGGAAACCACTGATACCACTGAAGCAATAGTTGGCAAGTTACAACTGTAGTAATTATATATATATATGTATAAATACACACATATGAATCGATATTAAGTTATTAATCAAGTATTAATTCAATGTTGCGTCGCAGAATTATGTTCACTTGTAATATTAGGTTGTATAGAGACACATGATAGATGTCCATGTCGGTGAACAAGTCGTTGTAGACTCGGCACATTCTCACTATGGGGGAGCGTAATCCGTAATTAGTACGAGCTACAGGAATGTGTTCTAGTAGCTCTTGCTGGGACGTGGATGTTGATAAGTTAGTGATAAAAGGAGTGGACAATTAAATTGATTTCGACAGATCTTGTACAAATTAACAATGTCAAGAGCTGTTCGTCTGTTTTTTTACTTAATATGTTGAAGTAATTCAATGAATCTGCGTAGTGTTGCCGCGGGA
>JADDOH010012361.1:0-53054 GCA_016648135.1 Agrypnia vestita | reverse complement strand
TCTCATTAGCGACATCTGTGGGGATTTAGGGGAATGAAAAATGGCTTTGTACAGGCCGCATGGAAAAGGCGCTTACAACTCATATATGAAAGCTTTTCACGCAATTTGAACATATATACAACTTCCAAAAAATGAATAAGCATGGTATATTCTATCATGGGTGGAAATGGCGAATGTTACAATTGTGTAAAGTGATCACTTAAGCCAACCATAAAAAGACAGGTCATAAGTCCTGTTACACCCAAATGACTTCTATACCTACTTTCCCATAATTAATACAGTTTCGTCTCTGTGAGATATCTATAATATACACTAATTAGCTCTACAGTACACTGGCCAAACCACTGTCTTAGATTTTTCAGCCACGATGTATAATGAAATAGAAGATCTCGTACGTCTCATCACACGTCCGAGATATTTAAGTTTTCGGATTTTTATTGTTTTAATTACCTACTTATTTTTCTTTATTCCTCCGGACAGTAAAATTTTCATTGGTAACTCTGTCCATCCAGCTTATTTTGAGTATTTTTTTGTAGACCCACATCTCGAATGCTTCAAGTCCCCTTATCAATTCTTCGGCAAGCGTCCATGCTGCCATTCTATTTATCAACTAACTAACTAACCATCACGCCGTTTCCCCGCAGGGGTAGGCAGAGAGGATTGAACGCCACACTCTTCTATCCTGGCACACCACTTTTGCTTCGGCCACATTCATACATCTTCTCATACAAATTCTATTTATCAAATTCCATTTAACAGGACCATCCTCAAGTACTTGTAGTATCTGATCATGCCAGGTCTTTCGCGGACGCCCTCTATTCCTGTTGCCTTCAACACTCGCCTCATATATTTTCTTACGTTCCACATGACCAAACCATCTCAGCGCTCCTTTCTTTATTCTATCTACCACACTACAGCCAGCGTTGCATTCAAGTCTAATTTGTTCATTCTTCACTCTATCGACCAAAGATTTTTCAAGGCTAGGGAAACTTTTTTTTTAAAATTCGAATAAAAAAATTTTTTAATAATTTCGAAAAAAATGATTTACTATAAAGAAGTTACGAGGACATATAGACGGGCAGACGGACAGATAACGAAATTATTATAATTGAAATTTTCGTCGAAATGTTGTTGAATAGGTAACATTGTTGAAAGACGCTCGTAGCGCAGTGGGTATGACACTGGCTTCCCACACCGAGGGTTCCGGGTTCGATTCCCGGTGAGGTCACAATGTTAATCTATGTGATTCACTCAAGCCTGGGTGTTTTGTGATGTATTTCGCTTCTGTAACTGGACCTCCTGGCCTGTTGAAGCATAACAAAATAATAATAATAATAATGTAGGATAGAATGACGCAATCGAAAAACTTATTTTTATAAATTATCGAAGATATTCTCAATACTCTTCGCTCTGATGCCGTACCTGGATGAAGATAATGTTAAATTTATTAGTTTTGTATCGAAAACGTTGCACGATTTATTGAGTGTCATTTATGACCTTATCGGGTGCCCGCGTGAACCATCAATTTGGTTGTCTAATCACGTTTCGGCGGTAAAAAATGTTGTGGCGATAAAAAGGAAAGTAATTGGTATGGCCGGAAGGAAGAGCAACATTCCAGCCAACGAACGTGGCGCGTGTATAATATAATATAAAATATATACTATTTTCATATTCGTTTCTCACTTTTTTATTATTGACAATAAAATGTATTTCAAGTTGTGGTTACGATTAGTTAAGAGGCTTTAAAAAAGCTACGCTTAATTAGAAAATAAATCTAAATGCAAAAAAATATGATGAATAATTAGATTTCCTTCTTATCTGACAGCGTTGATTATTAGAGATGGGTCGTTCATGAACGAACTGTTTTTTTAGAAAAGTTCACTTTACTGAACGAACGAACGGTACAGTTCACTTAAGTGAACTAGTTCAATAGATAAAAAATAATTTAGTATAATTTTTGGGTAGTCAAAATTTTGAGGCGGTTAAGGGCTAAAATTTTTGTAAATTGATTCTCCTAGGCAGCGAACATTATGTTTCTGTTTTCGTGATATATCAATGATCGAATTCTCCTCGGTGACCCTTTTTTTTGGTCGCCAAAAACTTTTTCTCTCAATTTTGTGGATAGAGTGGATAAAAAACAAAACTTCGATTAGGAATGAACAGTTTACTTTCATGAACGTCTCGATGAACGAATAGTTCAGTCAACTGAACGAAATTTATCTCTATTCATTATTCTTTTTTTTTGGGCAGTGGAAGTGTAAATTTATTTTTGGAACTTCATGGCCGCAGTCAAAATTGACTGCCATCCATCTCTTAATATCGACATCGTGGTCCGGTCTGCTGGGAACTCGCCACATTACCCACCAATCTTCCTCTTAGACCTTAATTTGGTCTTAATCCTGTTGGCTGGTATATAAGGGTTTCCTGCGTGCTACGGGATTCCTTTCACTCGCTACATGTCCCGTCTACTGCAGCCTTCTTGCTTTCACTTTCTTTAAAATATCTGGGGTGGCATACCGTTCCCGAAGTTCCAGGATCATAAATCTCCAGTTATCTCGAACAACCAAGAATTAATTTTTAAGTTTCATGACACCATATTAAAAAGTGAACAGTAAATTAGGGTATAAAAAATATCCAAAAAAGAATTGAATGCGTCATCGAGGATAACTAATTTATAATCCTACTGAATTCCAGATTTTATAGGAAACATAGCCTATAAATTTATAGGAAACTTAATTTTGAAAGGGATAAGTACATAAAATTTAGAATTAAGTACATTTTAAATAAGTAATCCTCGGTGACCGCATTCAAAATATTTTTTTAAAATTTTTGGATATCGCTGCTTTTGCTTTTTTTATTTGTTAATATTTAAGTTTTCATAAGTTCACAAGCGTGATAGATAACTGTTTTTTATAATAATATATAATACATACAAGCAAATAAATATTTAAAGATAAGAATGTTAAGTTAATATTACAATATTTAAAAATAAGCATGTTAATGGTTAATATCACAAATCTCATCACTCAATTGTTCAATGATTTTACGCACTCGTTGAACTTTGCATAATGTTGTATAGTACTAATATTCGTTGGTAGATTATTGAAATATTCAATTCCTAGGAATCTATAGTGGTGTTGCATGGCTGTTTTACTGCATCTAGATATATTTAGGATTCCAATCATGTGCACTCTTTTGCTACGTCTATTTTGATCTTGAACTAGATTTGTACTTTTTTGATTGATAATTTCTTTGTGTATTTGTAGTATTGAGTTGGTTTTATACATACTGTCTAAATTTGGGACCTTGAATTCTTTGAACAGTAATTCCGTTGGATATGTTCTAGGTTTCTTTAAAATTATTTTTATAATCAATTTTTGTATTATTTTTAATGTCTGCATAATGGTTCCTCCCCAGCCAATTATTCCATATTGAAGTATGAATTAGACGAAAGCCTGAGAAAGTATTATAAGAGATTCTTGTGTTAATACATTGCGTTATCTTATAAATATATATCAATTTACGAATTCTGTTTACTATTGTATTTATTTGTTCCTTCCATTTTAATTGTTGATTTTTTGAATATTTTTTATACCGACATATAATAAAAATTCTGATTATGAAGAGATATTTTAAAATGAATGCAGAAGAAATACACTCGATGGGAATAATGGTTAGATGGGTACCTATACAAATCTAAGCAGGTCCATCCCTAACCTGTTGACGTACCTACCTACAAGGCAAAGCCTTAGGGCGACGTTTTCAAGGGGTCGCAAACATATTTTTATAAAATAAAAGTAAACAACCATAAAAATGTAATGAGTAGAGCTTGCCCAACGTAAATTGGCGTGCGGCGACTATGGAACTAGAACCCGCCACGCCCGCACCCGGCGCTAACTCCTCGCCCTGTATTCAGTTCAATCTCGTATTTGCGCGCGAACTGTGACATCTTGATTTCCAATATTCACTGAATTATGTGCAAAACAGTCGTGCAACACCCTGCAGGTGGTGGAAGAACAATTTCCAATGTAGTTTTAAAGGTTTGCGAAGCTCAAAAAGCAAATAATGGACCAATATTATCGTTTAACAGGACTCTAGACAGAGCGGCCGCCATTATTAGTTTGTTTCTTTAGTGTTGCCCGACCAAATTTCTATTATAATATCATAAAATATATTTGTCAATGTACCGGCCACACTGTATATTATATATTGTGTAATAAATTTACACCCGGGCAACTTCTGTTTCGCGTCAGGGACGCCCTCCCTCGCACGCCACTTTATACTGGTGGCATTCTACCTACCTACTTTTTACTTTCTTTTGAGAACTCCCAGTTTAAACAGCAATGCAGTTGAAATATAAAAAGTAATCAATGAATGTTCGGATAAATCTGTAGCATATGTTAGAGCTTAAAACAATGTTGTTCAGAGTTATGTCGTCGAGAGGATTTTTTATCTAAAGCGAAACAAATCACAAAAGAACACCCCATAAAAATTCGATATTTTGTCAATCATTAGAATAATTGTAAAAATATGTGGCGGAACTATGCCCAGAGATAGCTCTGGACCTAGAAAGTAGAGACGGGTCGTTCATGAACGAACTGTTCTTTTAGAACAATTCACATTACTGGACGAATGAACGGTATGGTTCACATTAGTGAACTATCGTTATAGTTATTAGTTCAGTAGGTGGAAAATGAATAGTTCATTAAATTTTAAATTCTAAATCCAAAATCGATGAAATCCCTAGTCTTTCTTTCTGATGAAATTTTTAGAAATTTAAAGCACCCCCCTCCCCCCTAGGTAGCGAAAATTTTGTGGCGGGAAAGACTTCTTATTTATGAAATTTTCGGAAACTGAAACCTCCCAATTTGGTGGCGGCTGAAAAATTCCTTGGTGGGAAAGTTACAGAAGTGGAAGTAGATAAAAAACAATAATTCAAATAACTATTGAACGACTCAAAGTGAACAGTTCACTTGACTGAACGTCTCGGTAAACGATATAGGCCTACCACATGCACAAGTATAACCACACTTTTGCCTACGCAGGCAAAAGTGTAGTCATTACTTGTGCGTGTGGTAAGCCCAATAGTTCAGTCAACTGAATTAAAATTCTCATCTCTATTATTATAAATTAACATCTCTAATAGATAGAGTTATCAGAATTGGGATGTGTGGAATTACACAAATAAATACACAACACAATTTATTCACAAATTAATAATTTTGCACATAAGTACCAACCTATCCGTGGCGATGCAAAATATTTTCTTGGATACACTTCACTAGCTAAAAGATTATAAAGTTAATTTTTAATTCGTTAACAGATGTCACACAAAAATATTTACTTTACCATCTGTGCCATCTACTGACGAGTAGGCATAAAACTGAAATAAAAACAATCATTTGATAAGAAGAATTCCTGTTTTATCAACCATCATCCACAAAAACTTCATTTTGCTCAATTGAAAGGTCTTTAACTAGCTTCAGACGTGTCCGTCATTCTGTAAACCACTGCGAAATCTAAGTTTTGCGCCGCGAAGTCGAAATTTTCAATTTTAGGAACTTTGTCAATACCGTTTTAACCAAATTTACTAATGGAAGAGTCAGATAGTTCCGAATGGACGACAGATTCTGAAAGCTCAGCGGAAACCCGCGTAGGATGTTCTCATTACAAAAGAAGGGCAAAATTTGTCGTAAGTAATTTGTCCCACGTATCAACCAAAAATATTGACCAATCGATGTCATGCCTGTTATTTATTCTACCTATTGAAAAAAAATTAACAAAACAGTGTGTTTGCCCAGCGCTCCCATCCGTGTTTGTTAATTTATTCTATTTTTATATCATGTAACTTCGCAAATACTAAACACATGAGTGCAATGAATATGAACTTTTCATTTACAAATGTCATCCTAAGATTCAAACCTAGTGCGTGCAAACTTGTCATTTTATTTTTAGATTAAGGTTGCCCGCATATTGCATTTTCTTCATTACTTTGCACTTTATTATCTTCGTATACATAGTTTTATTTACGACCGATTGACTGGCTACAAAATAATGACAACCACTAATTATTTGTCCTATGTTTTTAAATGCTCTAAGAAGATTCGGTATTAGTTATTTCAGTTTATTATTTCTCGTTTAAACATTGATAAGATTCTATATGTATTCAATTCTCATTTATTTTCTTTTTTGAATAACTGATATTTCTGGTTTTCAGACACCATGCTGCAACAAGTTTTACATGTGTCGGTATTGTCATGATGAAAATGAAGAACACTACTTCAATAGGAAAACAGTGACCGAACTAATATGCACCGAATGCGACACTCGTCAGAAAGTACAGGCTGAATGTGAAAAGTGCGGAGTTCGCTTTGGGAAGGTAAATTCTTTGCTTAGACAATCTGTGAGAACTTCATTCGCATGTTTTGATTATTTTACTTTGTAACATTAAATATTGTTGGACAGGTTTTTTATAGAGCTGCATTTTTTGTGACCTTGACAAGCAAAACTGAAGACCTAAGAATTAGAAGGGGTCAATATTTCTCATATTAAGTTTTTTCGGAAAACAAACCAAGGTTAATAAAGCAAAACTGAAGACCTAAGAATTAGAAGGGGTCAATATTTCTCAAATTAAGTTTTTTGGGAAACCAAACCAGGGTTAATATCGCATACTGAATTTTCTTCTCACAAAAATATACCTCAATTCTTTTACACAATTTTAAGTTAATGCAGTGCGCAAAAAAAGATTGAACACTATATTTTTACACAAATTATTTGTTCTGAAAATTCATTTATTGTTAGAAACACCTCATTAAATAATTATTTTTTTCGTCTTAAACTTTTTTAATGTTGTTAACTAGTATTTTAAATTTTTGGATTTTTTTTTTACATATAAATCAATTCTTTTATATGCGCTTTTCATTGGTGTATGTACCGTGTAAAATATTTATGAGTGTAAAATTTTAAAATTACTTTAAAAAGATTAAATCATACGATATGTGAAGCTTTTATAAAGACAACGTTAGGTCAGTATTTCTTTTCCATTTGCTGCTATACGATTATAATATTGACCTCTATGGTAGGTATTGTAATTGACCAAATTAAGTTGAATGTATATTTCAAAAAAATTGTTTAATTTTTTCACATTCATAACTTAAGACAGTAAAAGTAATTTAAATTCTGTTAATAGAAATAATAAATTTAACATATGAATAGGAGCAAGAATGAAGACTAGTTTTATGATTTAGTTTAACAATGTGTTTATTAAAATAAATGTTTCATGTTTGGCTTCATATATGTATAAAGAAACCCATGATAAAAAAAGATTATATTTATCTATCTAAATTTGACATATTTTATTAAATCCGTGCCCATTTTTACTGGCCTTTGTTTAATTATTTTACTTAAATAATCAAATTAAAGTTTATTAAGATAAATTATAAATGTCTTAAGGCTGGCTTAAGTGATTACTTTACACAATGTAACATTCACGATTCCACCCAAGATTAACGACATGTCTATCAAAAAAAATTAAAATTGTATGTATATCGATGGTCCCTACATATACTATCGAATCTACGAAAATTTGATTTTCATTTTACTATCTTAAACTGTTCACTGTATTTTCAGACAATGTTAAAAAGAAACTTGAATTTTCATTAAAAAAATAGCAAATATAAAGGAAACTTTTTAAAAGTTAAACTTAAAAAAAAGTTCAACATTTTATTAAACATTATCCAAAATTATAGAGTAAATTGGATAGCTTAAAATAGTAAAACTAAAAGAAAGTAAAAGGGAATCGAATATACATAAAGACCGTCAATATGTTATTTATCTACCTCATTTAACGTATTTGATACAATTACGCTATCGCCACCTATTGTTGGAAAATTTGTCATTCCTATGAAACAGTAAATGGATGTCTCCACTGGTAAATGAGATTTCTAGAATCTATCGTAATTAATGATTGATCCCTCTGTGGACAAATTACAGGACAGTAAAACCTCGATATAACGGACCTCTATTTAACGGACTTTGGATATAACAGACAAAAATCCGGTCAAATGTAAAAAAATTAAAAACTTCCTGTTAATCTTATACATGCTTCAACTCAAGTGTTGCTGCATGTAAACAATTTTTAACAGCCATGATAATCACATCAAACGTCTAGCACTAGAATTTGAGATATAATGCTGGGCCAGAGCGATAGTATATTAGGAGATTCCCTGATATAATAACGCGCAGGTTTCTATGGGTGTTTGCCATGCTGGCCGGGGATTCACGCAACTCTACAGCAGCACTTAGTGTACTCCAGTAAATAAATTTAAATTTTCGCAACCCTACCCTTTAAATATGGACGCACGGTAAAGAATCAATCTAATGAACAATCAAAAACTAGAAATCATACAAAAGTTGGAGTCTGGAATGTCTGCGTCTCGTATATGTGAACAAGATGGCAAAAAACAGCAAACTTCAAAATTGTAAACAAAACTTGATTCCTTTTTCAAAGCAGGATTACCAAAAGCAAGCGTGTCAATATCAAACAGCAACGTCACTTCACGACATCTGAAGACAATTAAATAGAATTTTGTTTGTGTTTTGTATTTTTTATTTATATAAATCTAAATAAAGTGTACATATTTTCAAAAAAAGTTTTTTGGTTTATTTTAAACCTATTTTTATATAACGGACTTTCGGCTTTAACGGACACCTCATCCCCCAATTAGTCCGTTATATTGAGGTTTTACTGTACTCGTGTTTTTAAAACATACTAATAAAGACATTATTTATGTCTAATTATTCAGGTAATGATATTCACCGAGTTAGCTTGGCTTTCAGTACACGTGTCTGGTGTGCAACCTGTTTGATGATGAGGATAAGAAGCAGTACCACTGCGAGGGTTGCGGGATATGCCGAGTGGGCGGGAGGAACCGCTTCTTCCACTGCAAAGTGTGCAATATGTGCCTGCCTGTGCAGTTACTAAGCGTGGGCCATAGATGTGTCGAGGTTTCAATTTTTTTTATATACATATCCTTCTATCAAGTGGCTACTCTATTAAAATTCTACCTGGATGCAAGAAAGAAAGAAAATTCTCAAACCCTTTTTGACGATTACATGGTGAACAAACCGGAGATCTTTTGCTCAATTGCCACTATTTATACAATTGGAACAAAAGTAGAAATCCAGCAGGCACGTGCAGTGGGAACATTGAAGCATGACTTTTTTGTAAACGTATATTTTGGAAAAAAATAGAAATCAAATATTGCTACAGATTTTTATGATATATCAAAATATGAATACTATGATGACAATAGTGATAGATATATTTATACTGTTGTATTTTGCTATTACTTTGTGCTTATTCATTATGAATATAATTAAACTAGTTAACTTTGTTTACACCACTAAAATTTATTTGGTAAAACCAACCGGTTTCGGAAACGACGTTCCTTCATCAGGGTATTGGGTATACCCAATATTACAATACAATACCCAGTATTGGGTATACCCTGATGAAGGAACATCGTTTCCGAAACCGGTTGGTTTTACCAAATAAATTTTAGTGGTGTAAACAAAGTTAACTAGCTTAATTATATTCATAGATATATTTATTTATTTATTGTATTTATTTATTCAGTAGATACGTGTTTTTTATAATAAATTGATTGTATGTTATAACATTTTTACAGACATTATACTCCCCATTATATGAGCCAAAGCTCGAGCTTATGGGAGGAGTATTTACAAGCTAAATTAAAGTATAAAAGCAGAAACCATTTAAAAGTAGTAATTTTTTTAATATACTGAAACCATTTGAGACTTGTGGGCAATGTTACAATTCATCGTTGTCGAAAATCGAGGATTTGACTTCTTTCTTAAACTGTTCGTATTTTGGAAAGTTCCTTTCTTGAAATTTGTTTTGCGACAACAATGTATTGTACCATTTAACTCCCAAGTTAAATGGTACAATACATTGTCGTGCACATGGTACTAGAGCGTGCCAAAGACACTTGTAATTGGGATAATGGGCAGTCTTCATTTATAATGTTTTATTATTAGAGTATCATGTACCTATTATCCAGGTAGTGTCTCTTATAAATAAAAAAAGTAAAGTATGTATAATGATGTTGTGCCATGGTGGTTCTTAAAGAATATTACGAGATATATGTTGTATTCTGATTTTTTTTCTAAATAATTGATTACGTAAAAGTCATGCTGTGACGCCCCTGAAATCCAGTCATCAGACGTGCCCGTGTCGGTATTCAGAAAGCACCCGGCCAAGGCGGCCATTGTCACCTTGTCATTCACATCGTACACGTGCACCAAAAAAGGGAACCTAATGAACATAAAATCACATTACACAGTGATTCTAATTTAATTGTGGTATATGCCTTTGCTAACTTATGGTAAACATATTTTTTTTTAGCATTTCATTCGATGGTACTCAAATGACTATGGTCCGATAACAATCTTACAGCTGTTTGAAACAGAGAAATGAACCTATCGGTCGGCTACGATTCATAGACAATAAGATATCGACGGCTCCTACGTATAATATCGTAACCCACAAAATTCAATTTTACAGGAGAAGGATTTGAACATATTTTCGTCTGGTACAAATCTGAATATTGAATAATAATAATATATACGTAAAATATCGTATAAATGACTTACAACATTTAACTTCGGAAAAGACGTGACGTAAAATATTGTATAAATGACTTACAACATTTTACTTCGGAAAAGACGCGACGTAAAACAACGTAAGTGTTATATACGATAATTTTCTTATGTTATTTTCTCACGCATATTATCGTAAGTGTTACATAGGATAATTATCTTATGTTATTTTCCAACGTATGTTATCGTAAGTGTTACATACGATAAAATTATCTTATGTTATTTTCCAACGCAAATTATCGTAAGTGTTACATACGATAGTATACTTCGTAAAAAATATGTGATTGTTTGAGATATGATAAAATACGTCCGAAAAAAACGTTATTTATTGCAAAATATTTTTTTTTCTTTCTTGGAAATAAAGATATAATTAAATACATATGAAATACACAAAAAACTAAAAATCATCGATTTGTGGGTTACGATATTATACGTAGGAGCCGTCGATATGGAGACCAACGATGGGTGGCATATTTATTATTTTATAAATTTACGTTCAGTTCTTGCCTGCATCTGCATTTGGCAAAATTATATCACAACATGTAAAATATTCATATTTATCCAACTTATAAGTCACAAAAGTCTACATGTACACTGAGTACTGCACCTGGATGTATGATTTTATTTTAGAAAATTTTATAATTGGATGGTTTATCAGAATTTATTATAAGTAATTTATCAACTCTGGAAAATTTATGTTATACTACGAGATTGATCCTTTGTTATGTTCTATTGAACACAGTAAATGAAAAAAATAACAATGCCATATAAAAATGTATCAAATACCTATAAGCTAGAACTAAAAATTACCTGTTTGTTACCATACTTTACATAGCGGCAGTGTCATCATCAAATTAATCTGAAATTATTCAACTAAAACTCCTTTTATGCGCATGTGATAGTAACATATTTATTTCTCTCTAAGAATGTGTCCCGCTCCAACTGTCCGGTGTGCCTGGAGGACATCCACACGTCCCGGATCCCGTGCCATATTCCTGACTGCGGCCACCTTCTACACCGCACCTGCTTCGAGGAGATGCTGCACTCGGGGCATTACGCTTGCCCCACGTGCCAGACCAGCATGATAGATATGACCAGTGTAAGTCTTGACTTTATAAATTTACATATGATGACTCCATACAGAATTCATTCCTCCAATAATAAATAGTGCAATAGCTCTTTGTTGGTCCTGACTTCAGGTAACCTTTGCTACACCAATTTGCTGTCCTTTTCTTTGTGATACTGACTCAACGCATCCGGGGTAATGCCTTTCAACCGCCGCAATCACTTCACAAAGCACGACTTTCGAACAAAGAGCTTGGCGATACCATGCAGGGAACGCCGTAATATTTCTAGGATTTGGTATCGTTTGAAAACGTTGTGAATTTGAACTGTTATCTGGTTGAGTAAATGGTGTATGAAAACCGGAAGTTGACTAATTTGATTTGTAATGTTTTAAGAATAAATGTGTTTGTAAAGAAAGAAAGTAGCACAGGGCAACTACGGATGGTCTCAAATTTGCAGGACAGCTCAGTTCGAAAACCAGTAATGAATTAAAATATTTCAATAATGATTGTCACTATGTATATTATAATAATCTTCTTCGGCGACCTCTCATTGCGATGATGACGTCTGCTATGTTTATTTTTCCGAGCGTGGCTGAGGAGCCTTATTCTGGAACCGCACACCTTTCCACAAGTTAGTTGTGCACGTGCATCCGGTGGGTAGTGGGGTTCTTAGACAAGGGTTTTCCTCATTTTATTATAATAATAATATAATTGTGTATATAACAATTGCAGCTTTGGAAATATCTGGATTCTGAAGTAAAGATGACCCCCATGCCCCCAGAATATTCCGAGCACAAGTCAACCATCCTGTGCAAAGACTGTCATAAGGTAAAATACATATTACGCATTTTGTTACGCAAAATTAGGACTCTATTGAGTGGAATAAAGTATAACTGCATGGTAAAGTTTAATTGTTTTATATGCAAGTCTAAAATTGACTTGATATGTTAGGAGTGGTTTTCAGTCTCTCAATTTAAAAATGAATTTATATAGCGAAATTTCGTTAATACGTATAACGATGATGAAGACACATCCAGACATTTCGCTAATTGTTTTGTGCGCGAACACCCAATGTAAAATAACGCGGTAATAATCCCGCAGTAGCGGAAACCTCATCGCTGCGCCTCGTCAGCAGCACACGGCAAATCGCGCTACATGTGTAGCTTTTTGTATCGCCCGTAGAATTTGAGCGGCCCCTTTGAACTGAACATCTCTACGATTATTTATTTCACGCAATATAACCTCGCAGGACTATATTCCTGCCTTGATTATGGGTCGAAAATGTTCAAGCAACCATGATCTAATATCAATAGTTTGGAGATATGCGACATCAAAGTTTGCATTTTTTTTTTCAATATTTCTGACTTATTTTTTCTAAAACATTGGACTATCGTTACAGTAACTTATATCGAATATGAAAAACTCATTCCCTTTGATACAAGTAAAATAAAATAATATAACCTCTATAATTCCAATCGGAAAACATTCCAACTGGAATTTCTGCGGGGTTTTTATTATTTTATTTAACTTTTATAATAAGGAGTGAATTTTTCGTAATCGATATAAGTTACTGTAATAATAGTTAAACATTTTCTAAAAAATAATAAATATTGAAAAAAAATGCAAACTTTGATATTGCATAACTCCATAACTATTGATATTAGGTCATGGCTGCTTGAAGATTTTCGACTCGTAATCAAGGCAGGAATATAACCTGCGAGGTAATTAATGTTTTCCAAATAAACTTGTATACTATGTGTTGTTACTACCAGTAAAAACCTGTTATTGGCTTTTATGTTTATCACTTTTTGTATTTACTTTATTACTGTCAGCTCTTGATTTTCCAAATAAATATAAATAAATAAATAAGTGTGTTGGTGTTTATAACTCTAAGCACCAACACAACGAAACAATGTGCTTCGTACGCACGCCTTATACATACTAATTCGATTATCTTTCTTAATGAGCCCCGGGCCAGGCCGCACATGTACGTTCGGAACGTAATTAATTATTTCTCGGCGGCCACGTATCGAATTTCAAAAACGTGATTTTTTCCCAGTAGAGAAATCCTGTGGTGACCCGTCGTTCCATTTTCAACTCAAAAACATCACCAATTATATTTTAAATCAATAATTAAAACAGAAGTTTTTCTGCCGTCAAAATCGTATAGAAAAGTTGTAGATGTCGCCCCGAACGCGTGTTGCGCAATCGAAATTCAAATATTCCGTCATTCAAGGTCACGCACAAAGTGTGCGGGAAATACTATTTATTTTTTTCGATTTTCGATTTATTTGTACACGTATACACAAATATATACAATATGTTTTGCGATATTTGTCAGTTTTTGTTGGTTTATGATTCAATTGAATACTAATAGTGATTTATTAACAAAAATACACGCAATTTTGTTGCGTTTATTTAAAATATGTGTGTGTGTGTGAAAGTGTATCATAATTGTGTGTCATGAGTGTGATGTTCCGTTGTGTGCCGCGCCGGGCAATAAAATATACCACACAGAAGAAGATCATTAGGTAGGCATCAAATAATAATAGTAGTGTTGTCTCTAATAAACAAATAAAAATTAATTATTATTTTTCGGAAAATGTTGCGCTGGCAACATTATCGGAATTCAAATTTTTTTTTTACTTAAACGATAAAACAATCATTGCATTTCGACACTTACGAAAAAATAATATGAATGTGTGTGTGTTTTTTTTAATATACGCGTGTTTTCATGGTTTTTTCGTAAAAATAAAAATCACATAAAATTTGGAATTTTTATGGGCCCCAGACAGGTTAAATGGAAGGAAGTCTACCGAACCCCTTTAATATTTGGAAACTATGACTCCCTCCCAAACACACACAACGATGTGTATGGTCCAGGATCCTTATACTCGTACTTAGAAATCTTGGAAAAAATTAGAAAAATCTTTAATACTTACCTACGACATGTTACAATTAATTCAAATATTTTTGGATGGAAAATTAGTAAAATACTATTTGTGCTTTCGTACATACCAAATATAGCCTAATCTGCAGAAATGATTGTTTGAAGAAATTTACAGCTCTGCCCTTCTCAATGTTATTGTTGTTTTGAACACTCTAGATTCTCGTCTTCACCAGTACCATGTGATGGGCGTTTTCTGATAATTTAAAGGTTTTAGGACAATTATAACCTTTTAATATCATATTATCTCTACCACATTTTCATTGATGAGTTGGCTTCTTGTGTGATAGTAATTTTTTTTTTTTATTAATGTCCTCAGGTATCGACGGTAAAGTTCCATGTGGTGGGATTAAAGTGCGCCCACTGCGGAGCGTACAACACCTGCCAGACTAAAGAATTTCCAAAGTGAGTATATGTTATATTTTTTTGCAAAAGATGTCGAGACGAATTCATCATAATTCAAAAATTGAATCCAAAAATATTATACTTGTTATGCAAAATGACAATTTCTTTTTTACTGTTTTTTTAAGTGTATGGTTATTTGTGTTTTGGCATTGAATTGTTTCATTGATAAATAGATTAATAAATCAATTTGAGTAGTGATTATGACTCTCGTCTAGTGGTCAGTGGTTTGAGCCTCATTCCAGGACACCAGCAAGTTAGTGCTATTTCCATAGCACAAGCGTTTAATTTAATTTGAAGATACTAACAATATTATTGCGACACATATTCCAAGTTCGCAATAGTAAAACAAGAAATTAATCTCAATAATCCATAATGGCACATGTTCACGGATGTGACATGAAGACATATCACGAAAGCCATGTAAAGAACACCATGGATATGAGTGTGGAGCAAGCTGTCGTTCTTTGTATTTTGTATTACTCAGCAGAGAGAAACATAATGCGGATCGTCACCAGCTGCAACATGGGCAGACGATGCTATGGAGTTTTAACCTTAATTTCATTTAAGAAATTTCTACTGCATTCTATAATATTATTAAGTATATTTTCCTAACCACTCATTATCTTCTCTCAGGGTTATGGATTCCATACAAGAGAATCCAGATACAGCAAATGACGAAGCGGCAGCAGGAAACAGCACCGCTTCGTCAAGTTCTGCTGGCAGTTCTACTTCAGACACCACCGTGGACTTAGACTCGGCGCACTCCAGCGGGGCCAGCACTTCCTCTGGCCGTCCGCGTCAACTCAATGGTTCAAGTCCACCGTCTTCCCCGTCCGATCCCCTCGAGGGATGCTCCCAACTGATGCAGCCCAGCATATCTGACGAACCGCCACAGGCCTGACACGATACACCTGATGGAATAGTGACAGCTGAATGTGGACTTTGTTTTTTGTACTCGAAAGTAGAGATGAAGTGTAAATAAACCAGAGAGCATACACTATATCCCGAAGTAGGAAAAAGTATTTCCCAGAAGTACAGTTTAGTACTTGGGGTCTATCATGATAGAATTGTGAATAAAGAAAAATGTTAAAACAAAATTATCTTCATTTTATGTTAATATGTAAATTACATTTTTCGTTGTGAAGGAGAATGATTTTAGAAAAATGTGGCTTTAATTTTAACCGTGTGCATCTTTATTATGTGTATGTATGTTCAGAACCAATGGCATAATAAGTATACAATGTGTAGCCGCCTTTACAGCTAAATTAAAACAAGAGTTGATAAAGTTTAAATGCTTTAATTATTGTAATAATATAAATTTATTTACATTTTCAGTATTATGTAATGCTATTATTGTTATACATTGCTTCAAAGCTCATCTGTGTACATCATGTTTCTATTTCATTTAAGGGGGGGGTAAGATTGATTCGTACAAAAAAGGCATGTTTTTGTGAATTTTTTGTGACGACACAGTTAAAATCTCTTTATTAAAACCAATGGTAAGTATGACACTTGAAGAATATTGTGTAAAATTTTCACGAAGAACTATTAAAAAATACGGCAATGGCAGCAATTATTTGGATGAGTCTCGGAAAAAAGTAGGATTGCGGTGCCCCTCATAACTTGGTGCTGGATCATCTAAAATTAAAGTTCATTCATTAGATAATAGTTTTCCCCAGGTAACGTTTTTCGAAATTTCAATTTTTTACTTTTTTGGAACACTTAAGGGAAAAACGCAATTTTTTGTGAAAAAAAATTAGCTAATTTGTTATTAAAAAATAAAATTTATCAACAAATTTGAAAAAAAAATTCCAGCGTTACCTCGTAAATTATGTACAGAAATAGTGTTCAAAATTTCAAAAGGATCGGTGCAGTAGTTTTGAAGTTATGAGGGGCACCGACTTTGAACGTGAGTTGTGGGAAAAACGCTTTAAAGTTTTGAACACTAAAAATCTGGTATAAAACGTTCATAAGCAAATTTTATCGGCTTACCTCACACTGAATCATCAATGCCAGGTCAATAAAGGATAGGCTTGATGGCATCCGAAACATCCTCGGGGAGAGCACTGTACGTGTATTTGAATGAATCCAATGCATTAGGGTCGGGTAGGTATAAAAATTCGACAGGCATAAAAATACTCATAACTTCTTCAATTTTGTTCCAATCGACTTGAAATTTTAACACAATATTCTTGAGATATTATGCATTCAGTTAAAAAATAAAACAAAAAAAAATAATAATACCTTACCCTCCCCTTAAATTGTCTTAACACATTTTGCGTTATTTAAAAATAGTGACTTTGATAAAGGCATTGATGCTTAAGTTGTTTAAGATGCGTAAAAATCTTAGCTCGCTCTCCCCTCCTGTACTGTAAAATTTTGTGCTAGAGAAATATGTCACCAAACAAGACTACAAATTATATTTGGTACCCTTAAAGTCAAATGTACGTTTTGACAAGTTTACAAAATGTGTCCTTTCAAGACCCGTAGACAAGGTAGGTAAAGATTTATTTTTGAATTCGGCACTCACCCACGTAAGTATATGAATTAAAAAATAATAATGCACACCTGTTGCCTACTTATGCGAAGTACAATGCTGTGCAACCATATTTCTCACAATTTACATCTTTTGTTAAAAATAAATACAATAAAATTTCATTAGCTCTTTCCATCCTAGTACAGTTGAGAAGCACATGCCTGATATTTACACATAACTAAGCCATTACTGATTGTACAAATATTTTTATGAAACAATCAATTTACGGGTTACGGAATCATTTAATAACAATAAAACATATATACAACATACTTACATAATTTATGTAATAATTTTGTATTCCTTATTGGCTGTGATTTAGATTTTTGGCAGCCTCTTAAAAATTGACTCATTTTAAATATTCATACTTATGGCAGCTGTTTCACGTAGTCAACAATTTGTTTTCAATGCAAGTGATGTTGGGACCTGTAAATTTTTTCATCTTATTGTATTTTGAACTTTTCTCTCTTTTGTATCCTAATTATTTGATCATTCTATTTTGAATAATACTAGATAGTACAAATCATCCTTCTGACCGACAATAACACTATTTCCTCAATTCATTGCACTTTATTATTTTCAAAAGCTTCAGAAACAAATACAGTAAAACTGTCTTAATTTTAAATTTTTATATAAACACCCAAATTATTGTTATTGTGATGTTAGAGTGCCACCAGTATAAATTGGCGTGCGAGAGAGGGCGTCCCTGTCGCGAAACTAGTTGCCAGGGTGTAAATTTATTATACAATACAGAATATACAGTGTCCGGTACATTGACAAATATGTTTTATAATATTATAATAGAAATTCAGTCGGGCAACACTAAAGAAACAAACTAGTAATGGCGGCCACTCTACCTAGAGTCCTGTCAAACGGTAATATTGGTCCATTATTTGCTTTTTTAGCTTCGCAAAACTTTAAAACTACATTGGCAATTGTTTTTGCACCACCTGCAAGGTGTTGCAAGACTGTTTTGGACATAATTCAGTATATATTGGAAATCAAGATGTCAAAGCTCACGCACAAATGCAAGATTGAACTGAATGATAGGGTGAGGGGTTACCGCCGGATGCGGGTTTTAGTTCCAAAGTCGCCGCATGCCAATTTACGTTGGTCAAGCTCTAGTAATAAATTTTCGGACATCATGCCACGGATCAAAATATTTTTTTCTTAAATTTATTTGAAATCTTTAATTACTAAGTCAAAAAAATTAGTAATGTGGCTCTCTCCCCAAGTCCACCCATGTGTGGTACCTACTGACGTACCGCGTGCTTGAAAATGCTTATGTACAATCTTTTCTACATGTCTAAGGTGTTCCCCCGAAATTTCCAAAAATATGTATATTTTTTCACGAGTTTTGTGATTATTTACAAATTTCAGTATGTGTTAGCAAATTTCACAAAATATTTTTTCAGTCCCTTGGATTCAAATTAACGCCGTTTTACTGTATAGAATTACCGGGAGGTATCACGCCATCACTAAAATATTGTTTTTATATGTATCTATTTTGTCATTCAAGATCTTGTTCTGATGAAAAAGAACACAAAATGCTGGGAAATCAAATATGAGGGTTTCAGAAACAAAACTGTCACTGTCCAAGTGAGAAAATTTATATAAAAATTTCATGACAAGAGTGAAAATTTTATAATCGATGTGGTTTTAATAAAATGATGATTCCAAAACTGCCACCATTGCCAGATAATTATTTTCGAACATATCACCTTCTATATTCGGCGGTTTTATTTCTGATCTCGTAACTAACCAATTTATTTTTTTAGGTTAAAATATTATTCACAATCAGTTTGTCTAAAGAAATTATGAAATATTTTGTCATTACGAATCAATTTGGTTCGGCCAATTGTGCTAACAAGTTTTATTTAATGAATTGTGTTATTGAGATTTTATTTTATAATATAAAATATGTACATATATCTCTACAGTAGAGTGGTGTTGGTATGCTTGATTGAGACAGTAAAAGTTGCAAGTTTTTTTTAACTGGGGTTGATGTATCCATCGTTAAAATAAGTTGCGTTACACTAAATACTGCACTATAAATGTACTATCTTCAGTTATTACAGAAGATACCTTTTGTTATTTTAAGTATTCTCTAGAAATTATCTCAATATTATTTGCTGAGACCACTTTGTTTTATATTTCCCTAGATTTAAAAAATATTTTAAATCAATGTTTATCGTAGGCGCACCTCGCATTATGTTAAGCTGATCAATATTCTTTATTGATTCATCACTCAATCTGCATCCCACATGTTAAGATTATCTGTGTGTTTATTTAAAAAATATTTTTTTTATATATGAGGGGCATAAAAGCAAAAGGCAGCAATATCCGTAAAAAAAAAAATTTTGGATATTTTTGCCTTTGCTTTGAATGCAGTCACCGAGGATAACTAATTTAGAACACACTGAATTTGAGTCTTTATAGGGAATAAAGCTTTTCATTTTTTCAAATAACTTAATAGCAAAGACAGCAGTATACATTTCAACCAAACAACTTCCAAGGATGTGTCATGTGATAAAATGGCCACTTCATGCTAAAGTGAGAGTTAATATTGATTTTAGACTGAAAATTCAAAGCAAAGACAGCAATATCCTATTACGTTAACAGCAAAACTAGTAATCTCCAATATTTAGTGGCAAACACGGCAATACACACTTATATAAAAGGAAAACTGAGGTGACGATTCATTTAAAAAACTTATTTCCAATAAGATGTAGTTTTCGTAGATTCCAGAGAAATTTCCTTGAGCAGTGACAGGTTTTTTCATACATCTCAGAAACACCTCAGTGTAATATTCTGCCTTTGCTTTTGTACCCCTCAAATATAATAAATCAGTATACACCCATTACATCTGTAAATTGTATGGATATTATTTTTGGATAATATAATTAAGACAATTTTGAACACTGTATTGTAATTTTGAATCTCTTTGAATTATTTGTCCATTAATTCTCGTAAAATAAATTACAAAATGTACATTGTCACTAATACATATAATCTGGATATTATTTAGATGTTGTATAAATATTAACATGAATTATCAACTTAATAATCAATATTACACTAGCTTGTTTTTATGGAATAATAATTAAGTCTTAGTTTTACAATATTTGCATAAATCTACAATGTGATTTTCCGCTCAGATTCTCTTCAACCTTCAAACTTGTCGTTTTTGCTATCAAAATCATATATTTTTTAGGGTTTCAAAACTTAATTTCTGGTTTATATAGTGCTTTATTAAATCTAGCTTTATATGTATTTGCTCAATATAGAGAACCTCGTCCAAGGAGGAGTTCAGGGGACCCAAAAAACAACATTTCGATATATGCGGAACTCCGTTTAAACAAAATTCTAGGTACAAAAAAAATCATGATGCAATAGTGAAATTCAGCAAAAATCGTAAAACTAATGATAAAAGTCATTAATGTTATGAAAAATGTCTGTATATTTCAAAAAATCATTTTGAAAATTCAATATTTATTATGCCGATACAAAGGTAGCAACATTTCTATTATTAAAGTACTGGATATTGGCACATTTGTTCTCGCTTGCGAAAAAAAAAAAAATTCAATTTTGTAAAGTTCCATAAAATTTAGAATTAAGTGACCCATAATGTATTGTGTTGTGGAGCAAGGGGCTAAAAAAAAAGAATTATGAATCGCCGGGGTTTTTGAATTATCTAATCTATAGCGAATTTCAATTAATGAGTTGCTGTAGGTATATACAAATGTAAAATCCCTTATGAATTGTCATCATTTTTGATTTTGTCGACATTCTAATTCTCTCTCGGTACTTAAGAAGATTATTAAGTATTATTGATTGATAAAATGCCTTCAATATTATTGATCAATACTATTGACTTATGATGACAAATATCAATATTAGCCCTGCCAATATTCGCTGATCAATATAACGGCTTCAATAGTATTGATCAATGATATAGATATGTAGTAGGCGGGGGATCTTTAGCAAAACAATTTTTCGAAAACAATCTTAGATTGTAAAAACAAAATAGTAAGTCAATAATCATAAAAAAAATTGTCTCAATTTTTAAGAGTACATAGTTATCTTCAAATTTAATTATAGAATACTTACAATCACCCCGTTTCTCCGTGGGGGTAAGCAGAGAGGATAGAGCGCTACACTCTTCTGACATACAACTCTCGCCTCATCCACATTCATACATCTTTGCTGCAGGCTCGACGGTTGTTGAGGCTTCTAACGGGACCCTCTTCCAGTATCTGGTTAATCTGGCCGTGCCATGTCTTCCGCGTTCGCCCGTTCTTTCTGGCACCATCAAAACTTGTGTTGTGTATCTTTCTTAACATTCTTTCCTCGTTCATTCGCTGAACATGCCCAAACCACCTGAGTGATGCTTTTTTTATTCTATCATTACAGACTAGTGGTACCATATTGCAAACTAATAACAAATATGCATGCATAATTAAAAGATTCATATACACATAATATCATATGAGTTGTGTAGAAATAAAGCTGCCACTTCACAATCAGTGATTATAAAGTTTAATGTAATCGAATTAATGGTGAAATTATGGCAGTTTTAAAATTGATAACTGCTCTTGAAAATATGTTTATATGTTTTAGGAGTATTATATCGAAAGTATATAATTTTTAAAAATTCCAGTTTGGCTATAAAATCAGTTACAAATATGTTTATCTAAATTTTGTTTATTGAATAGTGTCAGTTTTGTTTTTCTATCCCCCAAATATAATTGCATTGAAAAGAGAAATATGTATTTACACTGTTGTATCTCAATATGATTATGACTTACGATTATGTAAGGATTTCTTATTTAAAAAATAATAAAAACAATTCAGAGTTTGTATTTATACAGTAGCCGTATGCATTGAGTTCATTGAAGCATTACTTTTATTTTGGATTAAAACATTGTAATTAAATTTTTATGTGACAGAATATTATTTCATTAAAATCTGAATAATATGATGATAGGAATGGTATGGGATATATCTTTTAATTCGATTTTTTTTTCCAAATATATGCTTACATAAATGTCATGTTTCGATGTTCTCACTGCACGCCCCTGCTATACAAAGTATATTTATCCGAGCCCAGCATGGATTATTTGTTGCTACAGACAATGACTAGAGTGGCGCTAAAGTATCATACGGTTATAGCTCCTTGCCGTGCAATCATTGCGCGATTGGTATTTTTCCAAAACTCATCTTGAGATTTCCTGTTGCTAGTAAATGGATTTTACTAAACATTTTTCTTAATTTACATTTAATATTGTGTCTTGCTTAGCTAAAGCCGTAGATCAAACTCGCATAATACTATTAATAGGTATACGTATTCACACAAATTAGAGGGATTTTGGAAGATCCAAATCAATCTTTAACCCATCCGCCTACTATTTCAAATACTATATAAAATTATTTTTTCTTTTGAATTCAGCCACAAAAAACCGACACCATCTTCCTAAAAGCCTGCGTTACTCAACAGTGCATTTCTCAGTCTCAACTTTGTACTAGAGTCCAGTCTCCGAGATAAGCCTTATTGTAACACATCATTATTAAGATGTCAAATCACCATAAAAATTATTATCAGGTACACAGTTCTTAATCAGATGCAGATTGAGGCTCAAGGTAGGCTGATGGTAAATCTGCTACGGATCTAATATTAATTATGTCTTTCTCTACTACAGATAGTATTTATGTATTGATAGTAATATTAATGATATTAGTGAAAATTCAGTTAATCGAACCTCATTACTTCTGTAAATTTAACTTGATAATATTTTGATGGTATTTTAAGCATAATAGTTTTTTTTTAATATGGATAGTTGTACACAATTGACATTGTTGAATTTATCTCTGATATTTCCATTGTCTTTTCAATATATGTATTATACATATATATATCATACATCTTAAAATTGAATACAACTATTTTGTTGCATGGTTTCTGTAATGCAAATTACTTGTCTTGCAGTGTGTTCTGATATTTTCACTGTTCTTATCCTAATGTTTCATGTTTGTATGTTATTTTGCCGTTCAGTGCCATAGTAAATGTCTAATTTAGCATATGAAGCAACCAATTGAAATGCGATCATCATTTTCTCTGTTTAAATTTACCTGTAGAAAAAAAAATTGTAAATTGTAAAAGTCTTGGTCTTTGGCAATCATATACTACAGAGACTAAAGGATCTCACAATCCAGTCATGTAAAAAGTATGTATGTACTTCTAAATAAGTTTGCATAGCAGATGATGCTAATACTGCATCGTGCCTTGTGTATACTTAATAGTGCATGTATTAGATGAGACTTACCTCAAAGTAGAGAAGAAGAACTTAACAGATGCACACTGACCAACAAATTGCTTAAAACGAGGTGAAAGTTTCATTCACTCGCACCCCAAGACTAGGATTATGAAAAGTAATTCTAATCTTGCAGCTCAAAGTTGCGGTCAGAAAGCGACCAAGCCATAGTAAACCCTAAATCAATATTTGCTAATCATGCCACGATCATTCGTGTTTGTAATATTTGAAAAAAACTTTGTTAATTAAAAATTAATCTTTGATTCTGAATGTGAAAGCTTGTTTCAAGCGAAAGAATGAATATTGAAATCCCACATAACTTCTTACTTCTTTACTCTTCCAAGTTTATTTTGAACATGTAAATTGTTTTGTCCCAGACATTTTACGTTATTTCTAAGTTTTTGAAATTATAACCAGAAAGTATATTAAACCAGTAATTAGCATACATAGTTTTGCAATTATTGTAAAAATTCCCATTTGAAGAATGATGGAAAATTATTAAAAATCAACCGCTTTTATTGCATCGTGGTCACTTTAGTTTTCTTGACAAAATTTTCAATTCCAAAATTGAATTAGTTCAAATGAATCGTGACAGAATGTTTTTTGTTTCGTTAATAGTTTTGACATTGAAGATGATTTGAAGTTGTATTATCATTGTTTTTGTTTTATTTTTGTTATTTTATGTTATAATCATGTAAACTGTTTATTTTGTTATTAAAACTTTTAGCCACACATCTTGACTTTATATTTCTGTCTTCACACCTTTTCAGATGCGGGCTTAATATTTGTAAGCCAACATATTTATGACAAAATTTCATAATGCTTTTGAATTGAAATGACCAGGCCGAGTGTTTTTTTTTTTTACAATTTGTTTATGATAACGGGTTTGATTAGAAAATGCAAAAATCCATGCCCGAACTATTACTATAAATTAAGTTGATATATTGAACCGGCCAATTAGTGATTCAATAATTTTCAACAAATTATGGTATGATGAAGTCAAGGGAATTGATATCCTAAGAGATCTTACTAATTTTGGTTCAACATAAAAGCTGAAGGATGTTGTTTTTTCTTAATAGAGATGCGAACACCGAATACACGTTGTATCCATATTCTTACTATTTTCAAACTAAGCTAAGCGCCTGAGCTATGAAAATAGAACTAATGGAAACTAACACTTCTAGAATGGAGCTCTAACCACCAGGCGAGTGTCATGACCACTATACCAACAAGCTACTCTGGGTGTATATGTTACTGTGCAGAGGTAATGTAAGTACAATCATTCATCGACTTGGGGCATGGTTATATTCCTCATCATAAATAAGACTGCTGGCGGAAAAATATTTCGCTAACCAGTGGTTCTTGACATTGCTTTGTCACTGGTTCCCGAGATAGAAGAAAATTAATAATTTTTGTTTTTTTATACATAACTTCATTGCGCCCTTTCTTGCCGCTGTTGAAACGTCTAAGTTAACCACAATTGAAATTTTTTTTGGTAATAAAATGACCAATATTTGAAGAACTATTTTCTTTATTGGCAATTATTTCAAACACAAAGCTTACAAAACATCTACAGTAAAAATATTGTCTGGTTAACAATGAGCCTCTTGAAGCAGAACACAGATTTGGAAAATGTAGATTATGCTTTTGCACTGTCATTTTTAATCCCATGTTTGTACATAATTTTTACAACCTGTATTTTGAGCCATTTTTGTAGTGACTTTTGATGCCAATGGTATTTAAATCCTAATTTTGGTGCAATCTTTGAACATTGCCAGTAAATTTTACATTTTTATTAGTCATTCATTATTATACAGTAAAGGTGACTATTTCCACATTAAAAGTCACAACATTCTTAGTGCGGAAACAAACTGGACCACACAACATGTGTATTAGCACCAATAAGGATAAATTTGATTCAATGACATGACCTGGTGGATCTGTACATCATGGTACTCGATACACTTGATTATACTCGACTGTGTGAGAAGGTAACATTAAAAATTCTAGAAATACATCAAATGTTTTATACTGTAGTTGCACTTAGATTAAAAAAAAATTTAAATCCCTACAAATGTTATGTAGGTAGGTACATGTGATTTAAATCAATTCATTAATTGTATACCTAGTTCAAACCCTAACAGAGCACGGTCAATGAATTGCAATAACCTCTTTTATTTATATTACAATTTAAATGTAGATACTAGCTCTTTTATAAAAGTGAGCACTCGTATTTAGAAGAGGAGTATGCTGATATTATTTTTCGTATACATAATTTTTTTTTTTTTTTTTTAAATTTAATGGCTTGTCACCCAGTAAAAGGATGTTATTGCCAAAAACTAGTCAATAGGTCATCGACATAAACATTACAGCTCAATGCAATTACTCTCTAAAAATCGTAGTAACACTTTCAATACTTCCCGTCGGCAGTCTGTAAGCAAGAGCTGGATATTTGTAGGGAAAGGGACATTAAGATCTGCAAGATCCTGGAGTAGGGACTGAGTACCGACATTTAAAATGCAATTGAAAAACAAGTGGTTCAAATCCTCCTCCTCTTGTCCACACTCACAGATTGAGGAGTTCAGAACATGAATTTTTGCAAGGTATAAGCGGATAGAGCAATGACCCAGACGCATTCGGCAAACCATTGAAGTCTCCCCCTTGCTCAATCTGATCCTGTTAAACCAGGCTCGAGATGGGATAAGTGGCTGAATAGCGGCGTAGTGTCGACCTTTTGACATTTTAGTGAGGTCCCAATGAGACTGCCACTGAAGTGCGGCATCGTTTCTTGTAATAATGAGAAGATCGCTCACTGGAATAGTGGAAAATGTGACATCCCCCTGTGAGATTGCATCTTTAGCCAGAGAGTCTATCTTTTCATTACCAGGGATGCCTACATGGCTCCATAAAATTTTAATAACTCCATAAACAATTGAATTAACAAGTCGTGATAACACTTGTCACAAGAGATTATTGTAATTTTTTGACCATGTTAGACAAGGTTAGGTTAGTCGGACCAGTTACGTGAAAATTAAATCGTTCATTACTCAAAATGTGCAATTTTTTCTATTTTACATTGTATTTTATTCTGATTTTTTCGCTCGTAAGACACTACCAAAAAACAAATGAAACAGTCTTTTATCAACTTCATAATTGTATTAATATGACATGTTTTGGGAAAATGGAAAATAAAAGCATTTCATCGCATATTTTTTCATAAATATTTTCCAGACATTATAAATACATATGTTATCTTAATACATAATATCGTCAGGTATAGTCAATAATATATAGCACAACAATACAACACACAGTAAGACTATTCTAAATTTGTTTTATCCGGAATGTTTCGGGCATTTTTACAACACTATTATTTTTATGTGACTATATCTTAATAGATTTGAGCAAATTGCTGGCAGGTTTGCTATATATCGTTTCATTTTTGTGAATTAACAACTTTTATATTTTAAATTGGGGTCTTAGAAACTTGCACAATAAACTACATAAGATGGACACAATCAGAAGATGGGGAATTTTGAGCGAATGATCCACCAATTGGTAGACATGTATGCATGTTCCATGCTAAATTATTTACATTCATTTTTTTATAAATTTATAAAAGTTATATTCATATTATAATGAGATGGGTAAATTCTGCTACATTATTACACACTTGACCGTCATCAGACACAGGTCAACCGCCGAAAGATTTTGTATGACTAATGTAAAAACACATATTTTTCTCTCACTTGCACTACCATTGACTCCATATAAAGAAGTAGACAGATAACAAAATGACATGATCATACCAAAACTCTCAGCGGTTGACCTAAAGTGCGTTTACTATTTAAAAAACTAACTAACCATCACGCCGTTTCACTGCAGGAATAAGCCGAGCGGATAGAACGCCATATTTTTCTATCTTCGCACACTACTTTCTCTTCGGCTACATTCATACATCTTCTCATGCATGCTCCACGGTTGTTGAGGCTTTTAACAGGGCCATCCTCCAATATTTGTAGAATCTGATCACGCCAGGTCTTTTGCGGACGCCCCCTATTTCTGTTACCTTCAACACTTGCCCTATATATTTTCTTAACCATCCTTTCCTTGCTCATACGTTCTACATGACCAAACCATCTCAACACTCCTTTCTTTATTCTATCTACCACACTACTCACTCTATCTACCAAAGATTTTCCACACAAGCGCCTTAGTGATCGCATTTCCACCGCATTCAGTCTACTTTCATTGCTTTTTTGCCAATCTCAGGCTTCACTTCTATAAGAGTATTACATAATTCATTGAAAAACTATTAAAATATTATAAAGGGTATGAAAAAGTACATATATGTACATAATTTGTTGTATAAGTTTTGCTGCAATTATTTATGTTGGAGTGTTGCAATGGTGCAAGAAAAGTGTTATGAATACAGAAGAAAACATTAAAACATAATGTGATAAAATTAAAATTATATTGGCGGCCAACGAATAATGTATACCCTTTTTACTATTAATTTAATGGGAATTATAAAAGTAAATACATTCTGAGCTGTCCTCTCTATTTATAGCCTTGAGGCAGGAAACGGCACACTATGGAATTTTGATTTACAGTGTTTTGTGATCTATAATGACTCTTCTGTATAATTTGTTTAGACAAATATTTATAAATTGTACATATTAAATAATAAATATATTACATTATATAAATTCAATTTATAAAAAAACATCTAAAGGTACATTTTTAATAAAAAAGTTGCAGACAGTATCGCAACATAAGAAGCGCTGTATATAAATATCAGGGGTGTACAGTAAGAACAAGCAGCGTGACTTTTTCCTAAGCACATATTTTGAAAAGAAACTGAAATAACACATATCTTGCAATATTTATATCACAATAATTATATTCTGCCAGATAAATATTTAATTTCTGTTTTTTTCCAAATGTATGTTTAAATAAGAGTCATGCTTCTTGTTCTCACTGTACTTGATAAATATATAAATTTATATTTCATTTATAAATAGACATACTTAATTAATACAATACATAATACGTACATACATATATATAGTGTCAAACTCTTTGAATATTCATAAACGCAAAATGTTTCTTAACACTTCAACGGACCCGTTTATTGAAGTCGTTACATCATAAAAATATCCAAGCTTGAGTTAATCACGGAAAACCAGTGTCATGCCCACTGAGTTATGAAGGCCGCTTAATAGGATAGGTACCGGAGCATTAACTCAACCTATTTGATATCCTCAATAATTAAATCAATGTATTTGTTGCTGTGTTATACAATAGAATTTCAAAAATCATTCAATTCATAAAATGATTTCTGAAATTCTTTTATTCATTTTAATTTTAATGATTAATTTTTAAAATAATCTCTGTGATGATAAGGAGAAAAATAAATACATATATACCTACATATTATGTTAAAAAATCATAACATGTTTGACGTATCAACAATAATTTCTTTTAAATGCTTGAATAACCATTGATTCTGACAAAAACCTACTGACAGTTTGTAGGCATTAACATCAATAGCATTAAATTTGTAGATATCATTCGGTTTATAATGCAAAGGGAAATTATAAATAAAATTAATGCACAAAATTGGATTGAAGCATCAATTTTCTATGCATTAAAATTTCATGGATATGTTTGAATTTGAATTTATAAACAATATTATTTCTGATACTACTAATATTATGCAGGTATAGTTTTTATCATTGGTGGTGGTTTTTAAAGCATTGTATGTATTATGTACCTAATTTTGATTGGAAAACTATATAGAAAAGCAATAGACGTATTTTGCCCTCACTTTGTATTCACCCTTCTCACATGGTGTCCATAATTGTCTTGTTGAAATTAGGGTTTGTATATCCGTAGTACTCAATCTTTTGTACAATAATGAGATTCATAATGTCACTAAAAAAACTAATTATCATTTTGACTTTCACTGTATGATAATATTATTTATTAATCAATGGCAATGTTAAAAGGTGCCATGTATTTTCTATACAACATTTGTTTGTAGAGATTAAAATAAAAAATTTACGATTTTACACTGTGATTATTTTACATAATTGGCGAATAGCTTAAGTCCCGAATAAATCTTAGTATTGCCACCAGACATTAAAATAATATTTGTGATGAAGTGGAAACTTCTGTACGTATATTAATTGCTGTGAAATATATTTGTAATGTGGATATGAAAAAAACTGATCAATTTAACATATTAATTTATGTTTAAAGTAAAACTGTATCATTTTAGCACAAAAAACAGAAAAATACATTTTCTTTGGAAGTGAGCATTAACATTATAAAAATATATAACTGATCCAATTATATCGCTAATGTTAAAAATTATGTGCAAAATTAAATGCGTAACTTTCAATTAACCTCAAAATGGTGAGGAATGTGGTTAGGTTTCCTATACATATTCAGACAGAATATAATTACAAAATAGAATGATTAAAATGCATATGCATACCCTTAATAACAAATATTAAGAATATGAATACCAATTGCAATCTTTCAAATTAAGCTATTTTCCATAGCTATAAAATATTATGAATATTCCTACATGTTTCCAAATTTGTTTTTTTTCAAAAATAGACGTTCATGTTAGACTTGTTGGGAAAAATATTTTCTCTTGAACAAAATGAATTTGCCTATATACGTCAATGATAAGTCTGTTAATAAACTAACTATTTAGAATAGAAAAACTTATAAGTTAAGTGAAAATAAAACTTTACACATTCTTATAAAAGCTATAAACATCAAAAATAGTAAATTTAGCAAAATAAAATTTGATTCATCTCTTTTCAGCTATTTATGTACATATACGCGGTCTAAACAGTTAAATATTTAGAATGTTTCATTTATCACAGCATTGGCATTACATACATTGAGAGGATGAAAAGTTTTAGTGTTAGTCATCAAATATTTGTGAATCTATGGCAAACTATGAAAGTCAAAATCAGTGTACAACGTTTCAACTCTAATATACATCTCATCACTTGTTTGTAGTGTGTCTGGTAGTATGTTTAAAGCATCTCGTAATCTGTCTTCACTGCCAAATATCTGTAATGCAAAATAAATTTAATGTGAATAAAATACATTTGTCTAAGAGGTCGGAGAATCCAGAATCCTACAGTTGAGGACCTGGACAAAAAATATAAGCGTCGGAAGACCTCCCGAAAGGTGGTCTGATGACATAGTCCAGCAAGCAGGAAGAACCTGGATGCGAAGGAGGAGAAATAGAGATGAGTGGAAGAAAATGGAAGAGGCCTACATCCAGCAGTGGAGGGAAAAAGGCTAAGGAAGAAAAAGAAGAAGAAGAAGAGGTCGGAGGACACATTGATTGAAGACCCTTGTTTGGCAACCCTTATATAATTAGTGTATTTAGTAGAAAACTGTTAGAATGTGGATCAGTTGAGCTGCGTGTGATGAAATGAGTAAATGAAAACGGTAGAATATATATTATGATACCAAAAAGTGACACATTGGCAAAAGTGTTAAAAAAAATCATTTGATCCAATATAAAAATAATTGACATTAAATGTCAAGATAGCTCTAGACATAAATTTAAATAATATTTATACTAGTAAATATTAATATGAACAGTATTGTTTTTTTAGTGAGGCGTTCAATTTAATAATAAATAATTGGGTGAGATTAAGCTTTTATTCAAATTTTATGTTTATTTTGAATTCCATTCTTTCTGCTTTGCAGAAATGCATTGTAGTATGTGATGTACTTAATATGTAAGATTAAATCGGAAGGATGAGATGAGAATGGAAATCTGCCCCCGAGTCGGTTTATCATTCTGTGTTTGTGTAGATAAGTCGCTGAGTTCGTCGTTATACTGATTGCAGATAAGAAAGATAAAATTGAATGGAAATGCATACTTATGATTTTACACTAAATTTATTTGAAGTTAAATTATAAAAGCTGAAAAATACTGATTAGAGCTTGACCAATGTAAATTGGCGTGCAGCGACTTTAGAACTAAAATCCGCCCCGCCCGCACCTGGCGGTAACCCCTCGCCCTATCATTCAGTTCAATCTCGTATTTGCGCGTGAGCTATGACATCTTGATTTCCAACATACACTGAATTATGTCCAAAACAGTATTGCAACACCTTGCAGGTGGTGCAAGAACAATTGCCAATGTAGTTTTAAAGTTTTGCAAAGCTGAAAAAGCAATAATATTACCATTTGACAGGACTCCAGATAGAGCGGTCGCCATTACTGGTTTGTTTTTTTAGTGTTGCCCAACCAAATTTCTATTATAATATCATAAAGTATATTTGACAATGTACCGGACATGAATGTACTGTGTAATAAATTTACACCCTGGCAACTTCTGTTTCGCGACAGGGACGCCCTCCCTCGCACGCCAGTTTATATTGGTGGCATTCTAGTTTTTTATGATGGAAAAGACTGAGTAATAAAAGCTGCTGTGATGTCTAAAACTGGAGAAGAAATACTAAGCTTGAGGAGCTTCCAGTGGATTTCACAATTTGAGTAATAGAAAATAACAATAAAATACATTACTACCTTCTGTAAAAGGTCTTTTCTGGTTGGCAAAGCGTGCATGGCGAACATAGCAGCCTTCTGTATGTACCACGGATGGAATTGAGCCAAGGAATCAGTGTACGCAATCTGACACACGGTGCAGGTATTGGTGAGATCGTCACCTTCACCTAATTGCTTGAGGAACAATCTGATGAAATCTAAAAATAAATTAAAAAATTGTAAGCTAATTGTATTGTCTGTAAATGAAAAGAATCATTACTGTGAAATTAACATACAATGTCGGCAATTGCATTGATAGACGACCACAGAAATACACATTGCTATATTTATGTCAGTAATGCTCGATAACAAAATTTTAAGTAAATTAAATCAGACAATTTACATGGGCCACCATGTCAGATGACACTTTAAAACTGGTGAGCACTTAGTGAAAATGTGCTAAATTGTTTATTTATATTTAGCACAGTTTTTAAATATAAATAAAAGTATGCTATATTGATGACAAAAATCAACAATCGTCACCAGAAAGTTGAAGTGAAAAAAGACATCCAACAACTGCTTATTTACAATGTTTCACATGATGTTACATTTTACGGCAGTAGCCGGTCTTCTGCAATTGTGAGCCTGTTTGGCTGAATGAGTTACATTGATCCATTAGTTAAAAAAAAAAAAGTTTCATCAAATCTTGGGCTGTTGATTATTTTTTAATTTTTAAAGTGCACTTTTTTTATAATACTGCTGTTACGAACCTAATCCGCGGTGCAGCCTCAACAAAGTCCGAGATCCCGATACAAATCCAGGCTTTTCATGAAGGCCTGTATTTTTTTCATAATGCATCATCTTTTTGAAACTCTCATAATAGGCGGCATCTTCACTCTTTAAAAGTTTCTCTGTAATCTTTATTTTACTTTTCACATCGCTGCTTACAAAGGAAAATACTGAGCCAATTGAATTCAAAAATCTGTAAAATCAACAGTTAATTTGTGTTAGTCCACTTAAAATACTTAGATTAAAGAAAATAATTACGATATCAATATTTAAAAAAGTGCATTCGAATGCTTTTTTAAATGTTGATATTACATTTTAAATACATAAAAAAATACGTACAGAATTGACGTTTCATTACCAGCTGTCAAATGTGACAGTCAGCAAAGGAAAAAAATAAGAAACGTCACCTGACTTTCTTCAATTCTTCGCTTCTTATGTTAAAACACAAATCGCAATTATTTATTTGTGCAAATAAAAAGCTTGTGATCATTTCAAAATGTACACTAGTCCCAAAAATGAATTAATTAACTGTCTTATGTGCTTACTTCATAAGTTCCGTGTATCCTTCAATATATTTTTCTATATGCACATCACCTTCGTCTAACAGACTCTCTTTGAAAGATTTGTTGACGAACTCTAAATCTAAACAGTTATTCGACATTTCTGTAAAAGATATGATTACTTATTTTAATTAAAAACTAGGCGCAGAAATTAATTTATTGAATTGACGCAAATTGATGTATCAGAAAAAAATTGTGATTGGAGTTTATTGTCAGCACTAAAAATTTATTTTTCCATAGCTTATGAATGCGTGTGTAGGTAGATAATGTATATTTTTTGTACTTTTTCACTTGATAGCTTTCTAAACGTCAATATTTTTAAAGACGAAGACAATTGTTGTTTTCGTTGTTTTCCGGTAACTGTCTTTTTCCTTTTGTATTTTTTTAAATAATTGGATTTGTCCAATGTTATTATCACAGATCATAGATTGTTATCATTTGGCAAATATTGCATTTATTACTTATAGGTCACTGTGTTAGAATTCCTTTTTCTAGTTTTGTTATAAACATGTCCGGATTTTTAGAAGTAAAACTATGTGCCAAAGGAAATAGAGGATTAACTCCTTGGAAGGTAAAATATACGTTTTATTATCTCCGATATCAAGGTTAATTATATATTAAGATGTTTGTACAATAATTAGCTTTATATTTCAGGCGTGGAAAAAACAATGGTGCATTCTTAGGCCATCTCAATTAAAGGAGGGCGGTATATCTCTAATATTTCATACCTCCGTCGGTTTGGCCTCTAATTCAAAAGTGGAAATACCAAGACATTCTTTGGTTTGCCGCACAGAATCGAAGACGAAAAATTATGCTTTTGGCGTGTTTCCATCCGCTGATACCCGCAAACCAATTCTGCTTTTGGGCGGACAATCTGAAAGCGACAGCCAACTGTGGATTGGAAGAATAAGAGCTATGCTTCATGGAAATAACAAATTAGGTTGATTTTTATTATGTCTACTGTTAATTAATTAATTACGATTATCTATCAATCTACTTTATCCAATAATCTTGGCAATATTTGAAAAGGTTTTTATTTGTTTACATTTATTTCACATTTTATCATTCCAGATAAATCTATACAGCAGAGACACAGCTTTTATATTTCATTGATAGACAGTGTTTTTACAAATCTGTGTGGCTTTAAAGGGCTTTACGGAAATCTTACAGTCTCCTCAGAGGGTTTTCAGATATCTGATCTCTACAATAATACATGCAAAGCCTTCGTCAACTGGAATCATATTACTGATGTCAGAATGCTGTCTGCTGAAAAAAGCATTGACAAAAATAAGATCTGCGCAGTTATTACAAATAGGTGTGTATTTTTAATCTATGGTCTTGTACTACCCAGGTTCTATAATTATAAAGTCGTTTTGTATAGATGTTATGTCATATTTAAGTGGACAATAATTATTCACACATTATTATCTCTTGTGGCATGAACATTCAAGTCACTGTTGTAGTTCTCGTACCAAGGTTATGAAGGATTTGTGAATCAAAAAAACATTTTTTTGTAAATCTTATTAACATAGAATATGTTTGTTCACCCCAGTATTTGGTAGTTACTCGATAAAATTTGTCAAAGCATGAGTAAGAATCATTAGAATTTTTGCGTTAATGAATTTTATATTCTCACATTTCACTGAAAAAAAATAGATGCATACAAGAAAGAAAAAAGCCAAAACAAATCTTGTTATCGAGTAGCTTATTGGTGTAGTGGTCGTGACTCGCCTAATGATCTAGTGGTCGGTAGTTCGAGCCCCATTCCAGGACACCAGAAATTTAGTCCTATTTCATAGCAAGAACGTTCAGCTTAGTTTGAAAATAGTAAAAATATTGATGTGACACATACTCCATATTCACATCTCTATTTAAAAAATTTATTGAATAATTATAAAATATGAAATAATGAAAATGGCATTGTCTTATTTTTTAATACAGTAAAACCTGGTTAATTAGAAATTTAAGGGAACCAAAAAAAACATTTAGAATTATGCGGAACCCCGTTAATTCGAAATTGAAGGTACTAAAAAGGATTGCGAAATTCGCCAAAACTCGTAAAACTCGTGAAAAAAGGCATTAATTTAGTGAAAAACATCTCAAGAAATCATTTTGAAAACACCATATTTATAATGCTAACACGAAGACCGCAACATTTATGTTACTTAAAGTATGTATGTATTGGTTGTTCACACTTGCGAAAAAAATGTAATATTTTTCAATTTCGTCAAATTTAAAAAAAAACACATATTTTGTGGACTAAAATGTATTGATTTATGCCGTAAAGGATTAAAAATCATTTCGAATTTTTTTAAAAATCAAAAATCGCGATGCGATCTTAAAGTTCACCAAAAATCGTAAAATTTATGAAAAAAACAATTAATTTTGTGAAAAACATCTGCATTTCTGCATATTTCAAGAAATCATTTTGAAAACGCAATATTTATTATGCTTATACAAAGACCCCCACATTTCTTTTACTAAAGTATCCGAAATTGACATATCTGTTGTTCTCTCTGAAAAAAATCGAAATATTTTTTTTAAATTTCGTCAAATTTAAAAAAAAAAAAGAATTATGGAAACCAAAACCTTTTGATTTATTGCGCAAGGGGCTAAAAATCATTTTGAATTACGAATTATCCGGGTTAATCTACTATGAAATTAGCATTTTGGGACATCTGGCTTTTAAAAATTTCGAATTATGGCAAATTTCGAATTATCGGGGTTTTACTGTAATGGAACATTGGAAATAGATATTTTAAAACTTTCCAGCCCAGAAATGACGTTGCAATCTTAAAAACCGTTGCCTTAAACTAGAAATTTCAGACACAATAAATGTGCAAATTTCACGATGCTCACTGTTCAAGAGTTCTCGCTGCCTTGTGTAGCCTGTATTTACATTTAATTCATCTCTCATTTCATCGTTGATATGCGGTGGATCTTTGCATGTTCGTCAATAAAAAAATAGTTGCATGTTGAACAAACTGAATGAATTGCATTAATTAGCATATTACTGTAATCTTGGATTGTGAGAAAAACGAAAAAAAAAAATTCTGCGAAATGTGAGGTTACTTTGTATTAATATGTTGTATTTATACGATGATTGTATTTATACGAATATTTTTGAGTCGCGGAATCAATCATCTGAGATGAAAATTCGCTTTGAAATTCCAGAACTTTCAGAAATTGCAATCCAAGATTTAACCGCACTTTATTTTGTTATATTCTGTTTATTATTATTGATGTATTATCACCAGCATATTTGATTATTAGGCCGGAGCCACACTATTTGTATCTTCCGTTGTGTTTTTTCTATTGCGGTACGTCTTTACATCTCTTTCCATACAATATGCGCTTCATCAAACACACTATGCGGATGATCGGTCGATTCATTTGCTTTGCCGATTTGACATGACGGAAAAGACGCTGCGGAATATTCGCGTAGTGCGGCGATGGCCTAGTGTAATCAAAAAATGGCATGAGAAAAGAAACAATTTGTTTTTGGAATTTTTGGCGGCCTTGCATAAGAGCTCGAGATTTTTCAGTGATTTTTATCATCCATCCTTTGGAATTCTTTTGCTTGCTGAGTTATGATATTTTCATACTTTAGTTATTCCAATTTATTTTCAACAATTTTTCTCCCTCAGAGACTTTGAATTTGGCCATGGTGAGATTGTCATGTTCTGCCACTCTGGCCGAGCCCTATTGAAGAGTCTTCAGTTGCGGGCCCCGTGTGACAGTCCAGAGATCACCTTGAGGAAGTTGAACCGCCGAATCAGTCGCAGCGAGGGGACGCTATTCAGGATGCCCGAAGACAGAAATGCTATTGAGGAACATCAAAGAGATTCCGGTAACAAACAATATTGAATATCATCATATTTTTATTTGCTCTTAGAAGTGTCATTTCATTCAATCGCTTTCTACACACAGTTATCCATCCCTCAAATGATGTGGGTTAAGTCTAGCAAATGGAAAATGTAGCTTGCTGAATAATTAATTTGAAATGGTAATGAGCCGGATCTTAACTAAAGTAAAGTACAGTAAAACTTCATTTTTACACTTCTCCAGGGAACAAAAAAAATCGATGTAAAAGTGAGGAAATGAAAATTGTATACAAAAATGAGCTTTCGATGGAAGTAAAAACAATTAATGCTTAAAATAATTTCATATTATGTACATATGTTATTTTCAAAAATGTACATTATCTTTTAGATTACTTTTTACCTAGTTACTATTTTTTTATGTTGCTATTGCTAAAAAAAATAACCCTGTTTCAACGGCGTTGTAAATGTATTTTTGTATCAGTTCATGTACATCAGTTTGCCTCCAATCCTCTACTTATTCTCTAGGTAATCGCTAAATTTTAGAGGCCGATTATTTTTTTATAGCGCCCATAGGTATCTTCAATTTCGTATTCTGTTAAAAAAAATGGCGGATGCTCTAAACTCGGCCGCTAAATTTTATTTTAAAATCGTGATGCATTTTATAATGATTTAAGAAAGTGCGTAAAACAAAATGAAATGCGAATTTAACAATACAAACTAACGAAATACTTTAAAAAACGATTCATAAGTTAATACATCGCGGCGGCTGTCATTTAGATCGCGCCAAAACGCGAGTGAAAACCGCCACTGCGCCGCCGTTCACGGAACATAGAAGCGTCGTTATGATTTTCGCGCGATCGAATTGCTGATGGTAAAATGAGTACAATTAGTAAAAAGAGCATTTTTCAAGCGTTAAAAACATTTACATACACTAATTAGTGTGTCCTTTTTTACGTTACTTCATTACTAACGTAATTTGTACACGCTCGAGCCAGAGCCCAAACACAAAAGATCGTAACTGCCGCGTTGAAAATTCATCATGTTGGCGTATTGAGTTTTTGGAGAGAAATAGTAAAATTTGGAGTTGACATACTGAATTTTCTAAATAATTCGGTATAAAACCGGGGAAGTAAAAAAATTCATCCGCGTAAATTGCGGGAAATATTTATATGGGAATGTATGGAGATGAAATGGGACTTCGAATTTTCGGTGTAAATAGCGGGAAAACGTAAAAACGAGGAACGTAAAATCGAAGTTTTACTGTAATAGTTTTTAGAGTAAAGGCCTAGTATACTTCTTTCCATATAAGAAAGACAATTGAATTAGTATGTGCGTCGTAAGCACGGCTTACACATACTAATTTCATTGTCTTTTTTAAATGGAAAGAGGTCTACTAAAAGCTAAAACAACTCATTGTCCCCCAACTCGCTGAACTAATGACATTGTAGATTGCAGACAAAACAGATTGCATCCGAATATAGAGATGAGATAGAAATTTCACTTAAAAAAGTATGTACATATATATGTTACAGTGAATCTGAATTTCGTGTGAGTATATTTTCACTTGATTTTAGAAAAATTATATTCAAGGTCATTCTTATCACATCCAAGCAGATTTTCACCAATAGAAATTAATACAATATTTTAACTGACATCTTACTAGGGAAATTATATTCGTTTCTGAACTGTCATAATTAATTTTGACAGATTGACATCCGTTTCGTAAAAATCTATGCTTTAACAAACTTTTATTTTAAACCAACTTGAAACAACCGGGACTTTATTTAAGTTATTGCATGAAAAATGTTCTTATTGCGTTATTCATTTCTTCTATGCATATCCACATTATATACCGGTATACCGGATATTATTAAAATAGTTACGCTGAAGTGTTGTAAGTTTCAGCTGCACCAATTCCCAATTCTTCATTATATTATAACAAGATTCTAATGGCGCATGGACCTTGTTTTTCAAAATTTATTTTGCATTTTGTGTCTCATTCCACACTAGTCTAGTCCAAAGTCTACAGAGCGATAGTATTTCTAATTTTTATCCTTTGAGCGATAGCATATTCTCTATTCTGTGGCGATAGCGTTCTGCCTCTCGAACTGTCACTGGACTCTGGGCTTTGATATTCAATGATTAGTATTTTTTAAATTTTAATCGCGAACACTTACGATATTCTGAATCATATTATAATTCAAAAGACAGTCGATTAAACTCATCAAATGATTGGGTACTCATATTTTTAGGCTATAATTTTTGTCATTATCGAATAAATCCTAAACTAAGAATAAATTCAGTTAAGCGTCGTAATGTACATTTTCAAGCATATATTTTCTTTTTACGGACAAAGTAGACAGCCACTTTGTTACAAAACATATAGGAGAGTTCATGTTGTTACTAATTATACTCAAAAATAACATCCAGTAGGTACATGAACCTCTCAAGTTTCAGCTTCATTACTGAAACTGATGAACCCAATCTAACTTCCGTGGTCTGTAGGAAAATTACTCGAGGCGAGGCAAAAAATAAAAGTCATGTCAAACTAATTTAATTACTACATATTATTTTGTGGTTATTAATTATTTAATCTAAAGATTCTTAGAATATGCAATTATTGACCTTTTTGTTTTTATTTTATTCTTAAATTACTTGAGGATATTCCTATCAATACTAGGTACTTTTTTGAAGAAAACAAAAGGTGATTACAGATCTATATCACTGTATATAAGTGAACGAGAATCAAACAATATATCCACATATCGAATTAAATCATTTACCTATGAAATATAATCTGGATTTGCAATTCCACAGAGGAATATTATCAGATCCATCTTATTTTTAATTTATGTAAACCAAGTGTTTAAATTACGCGAGAAAAAGATAGCGTTTGCTGATGACATTGCAATAATTCTTTAGAACAAAACATGCAATGATATTACTATTGAAGCTAATCACAATATGATAAATGCAATCAAAGAATGGTTTGATGACAATCTTTTCTCACTTATTTCAGAAAAAAAAAATTGTTTCTTTAATATTACAGGACGATGTACCTGTAGATTTAATTAAAATAATGATTCATTGCAAAAATTGTAGTAATAATGTTGCCTTCAATAACGACTACTAGACGTAAACCGAAATATAATAACAAATATTTAAGAATAATAATTGACAAATATTTTAAATGGACATTTTAAGACTTTAAAAAGATGCGTTATTTTGCCGCTAACCTCCACAGAATAGACTAACCTCCGCGCCGCAAGCGAGTTGTAACATGTTTTTGCCGCTGCGTTATTTGCCGCTAAGTGCGCGCAATACAATTCAAAATCCTTTGTTACAACATTGCGGTGCGACATTATGCCGCAGCTTTTTTTTTTTTTCGCCGCAGCGAAAAATTCGTAGTGCGCGCCTAGCCATATTGTCTATGCTTTTAGAAATGCGCGCATTCGTGGACAAAATATATTTTCACAGATAATGTGTAGTGAATCTGTGAATTCATTGATTGACATAATTTCACTGCCCCCACTCTGCCCGACCGGGTAAAATACATTTCTACTAGTGAAAGTATAGCATCACTGGAAATACAAATTCGCTGTAACATGTATATAAATAAGACATGAGTTATAGAAGACTTCTGTTAGGGATGACCGGATGTCACTCAATATTAACAGGTCCTCCAGCCTTAACAAACACATGTGTTATGTGTTTATTAGAGATGTATTGTAATTAATTATTCTGTACATTCAGAGTGCTTGATAAGCCAATCTTAAACATTAATCACCCACTCTCCCAGAAATCTTATCTAATCGAGAGTGCATGGGAACCACTTAGAAATGATAATCGGGTTTTACAAATATCTGGCGTTTATTCGCCAAATTTAATCTACAGATTAAAATTAATATACAACAGGTAATTACGAAATACAATACAGAGTTAACGAACTCTAAAAAGTTTGACTAGTAAAGAAGATCGCGGTCGGCAGGCGGAGCGTTAAAATTCCCAGGGTGTCGTCAGTAAAAGGATCGGCCCTTGCATCTCTCCCCTCTCATCTTATGACCACAAAGTCCTGGTATCCGCATATCATCTTTGCTATGGTCTAAAGGCTTTGTTCAATAATAAAAAAACAATTTAACAAAATCACCGTGTTTTTATTTGTGGTTGTTTATTGTCTTATAAGTAATCGTATGCTATTTTTTACATTGTATTCGTTAACGGAATGCAAATAAGGTAACGGATATGAACACAAACAAATATAGCGCATCGGCAACAGTAAAGAGAGGTAAGACGCGACTAAAATACATGTAGCATGCTCGGATAAATAATCCACCAATAGTAAAGAAATTTATGATTCGACTGAACTAAATATGTGCATCGTGTAGGAGTTACCTTATAGAATATTCCAGATTTTCCATGGAAAAACTTGATTTTCTTCTACTTTTCACTCTCTTACTATACATTATCATTTTATTTTCTCTGCATGTTGTATTCATCGGAATATTTATGAGGATTACAATGGGTACCAGCTTAATATTAACCCCCCCTGGGCCGCGTCGGATATATCCGACAGGCACAAAATAATTTATTTATCGACGGCCGCGTATCGAATTTGAAAAACGTAATTTTTTCCCAATAGAGAAATCCCATTTCATCCACTGTCGTTCCATTTTCAACTCCAAAACATCATGGATTATATTTTAAATCAACAATCAAAACAGAAGTTTTTCTGCCGTCAAAATCGTATAGAATTGTCATAGATGGCGCTCCGATCGCATGTTGTGCAATCGAAATTCAAATATTCCATCGTCAAGGTCACGCGCAATGTGCGCGGGAAATACGATTTATTTTTTTCGATTTTCGATTTATTTGTACACGTATATACAAATATATACGATATGTTTTGCGATATTTGTCAGTTTTTGTTGGTTTATGATTCAATTGAATACTAATAGTGATTTATTAACAAAAATACACGCATTTTTGTTGCGTTTATTTGAAATATGTGTGTGTGTGAAAGTGTATCATATTTATGTGTTATGAGTGCGATGTCCCGTCGTGTGCCGTGCCGTGCAACAAAATATATCACACAGAAGAAGATTATTATTATTAATAGTAGTGTTGTCTCTAATAAACAAATAAAAAAATTATTATTATTTTTCAGAAAATGTTGCGCTGGCAACATTATGGAAATTCAAAAAAAGATTATTTTTTTTACTTAAATGATAAAAAAATCATTGCGTTTCGACACTTACGATAAAATAATATGAATGTGTGTGTTTTTTTTTTAATATACGCATGTTTTCATGGTTTTTTCGTAAAAAGAAAAATCACAAAAAATTCCGAAAATTTACGGCCCACAACAAGTTAATAATATTTAAAATTTAATTAATAGTTTTAAAAAAAAAGTAACCCATATTATTATATTATATAACTCATATATATAAAGTTATTATTGTACTCCCTTTCTTTGTAAAATATAACAACAATTAAAGACGAATTAAAACATATAACATAACACTAAACTTACAGTAATTTAATATATTTCTAAAATGTCAGATGTTTTGAGCTTTGATAAGATACTTCATGCTTTCATGAAGATTAAATTCTAAAAACATTGGTCAGTCAATTTAGATTTTCAAAATTCGTAGTGAAGTACCTATTATGTATACCGACGAAGTAATTCAAATTTAGAAAATATTCCCGACGTTATCGGGCCGCCGTTGCTAGTAATCAAACTTTGGTTATGATTCCAATTTGAAAAAACCATTAAAATTTCTAAAAATCCGAAATTATAGTATAATTATTAATTTTTTTTAACGAAAATTTGATAGATCTTCTTGATCGTCGCCACGAGTCTGCTTGCAAAGTTTCAGCTCAATCGGATCACGGGAAAAGGGTTAAAAATCGATCCAAAGTTTTTTCGTCAGATAAGCAGACAAGACGACAAGTAGACAAGCAGACGCTATGAGTTAAAAGGAAGGGAGTAATAAGATTTTTGGGGTTAGGTTGTGCCCCATTCCAGAACGAGAGTGTTAAATAAATATGGTAACCAATAAAAATGACTCTTTAATTCAACTTATGTGGTTCTTTTTATCTACATTTTAGATTACATTATTGTAAATTAATGCAATCCAATCTCAAAATGTGCTACACTGCCCGGGCCCTTAAATCAAAAGTTAACAAACGTCGTGTGTAAATGTTTTTCCCTCAATTACGGAAACTGTTTGATAGTACATGTTAATTTCTGCAATTATTGAAATGTACTGCCACTAATTAATGGTGTACGTACGCCTTTAATAACATTAGTAAACAAGTTTCCAAGTATCGGATAATGTCGCTTGGTCGGTTTCTTTATTTTTTCTACGAAGGTAAACATAAAAATATATTTCATATGTGAATGTTTGTAGGATTAACATTACGGTTGCACATAATTATTAATTGAGAAAACTAACAAACTTTGTGCAAACCACACTGTTTGATGATGATCAGTGTAGTTTATGTAAAGTTTGTTATTTATCTCAAATTAATAAGAGAAAATTTCTCAATATAATTATGTACATAATGTAAATTGACTCATATAAATACACTCAGTAATTATGACATATAAATACCAGAGCTAGCAGCAGAAACTTGTCAGGTAGATTCCTGACTATGTTATGAGTCTAAAATGTTCAAGCAACCATGGCCTAATATCAATAGTTATGGATATATGCGATATCGAAGTTTGCAGTTTTTTTTTTTTCAATATTTCTTATTTATTTTTTGCAAAAAATTGAACTATCATTACAGTAACTTATGTCGATTATGAAAAATTCATTCGCTTTAATACAAGTCAAATAAAATGATAAAAACCTTGCAAAAATTTTAAAAAGTTATTTTTTTTTACAAGGTTTTTATCATTTTACACAGTCATGTATTGTCACGTATTTCACACAGTCATGTATTTCTTTTTTAACTGTTATACCTATATGTTTTATAAATACACAGTAAATATTAATCTAAAGAATGTATACATTATTAATTATGCATGTGCTTTATCTCTAATAGTAAAAGGTCAAAATATTGATTCACCGCTATACAATATCTCAAAGGTATATGAAATCAAGGAATTTTATCAATGCCCACTTTACGTGTGATAAGAATATCAGTTTATAAACATATTATTCATTATCTCGTGCCTGTTGAAATGGCCGGTCTGCGGCCAGTAGCAATATTTATACTGTGATATTTACAAATACACATTTCTAGGCTTGTCAGCTTGTGGACCAGTATCTTCCGAGAGCAATATCAAGTGGGAAGGAACATCGAGGGATCACTCCGTTCGTGTGTCTACAGATGACAATGGATTCGTCCTGAAAGGAAAGGTAGGCGAAATATATCAAATGTGTTGTGTCTTTATTTCAATGGGCTTTTTTATAATCAATTCTTTGTAATTAAACAAATTTAATTCACAATATTTTCTAAATTTTCTAAACGACGACATGAACCTATAGATCCATTAAATACTAATCGCACTACACTCAAACACAAATATATAATATACATAAATGTACATGTGAAATATAATTAATTACAAAAATACATGTTACTAGAGCGTGCCGAAGACACTTGTAATTGGGATAATGGGCATAGTCTTCACTATAATGTTTATTATCTGAGTGTCATGTACCCATTATCCTGTTAGTGTCTCTAATAAATAAAAAAAATAAAAAAATAAAAAATAAATTCGTATATGGAAGCAAGATTGGTTTCTTCTTCATTTTACCTTCAATGAGAGTGTTCGTATCTTGGAACTGGGACTAGTTACGGTGGATGTTTTGTCGCCACCTATTCTGGTCTGCACCATTTCTCAAGCATTCCACGAGTGAGCTCTGAATCTATATATATATTTTTTTGTTTGTTTATATTTTAAATTATTTTTTTACTATATATGATAAAGCTGGGTCCATTGTGTTGGTGACCTTCGATGAAATCTGATTCCTTCCACCTTTCCTTGGTGTTTTCATATCTGGAAATGAGCAAAATATCTGAAGCTGAACTGAATTTCTCTATGATTAAGGCCGTTATGGTATGTAGTACTTGCTAACATTCTCCAGGGCATCTGTCCTCTTTAAGATAATTTAGTTTTCTTTTTTTATATTTTTTATCAGAACATATTCACTTAATATAATTAATCTTTTCATTATCAGTGATGGGATCATATTTAAAGTGAATTAAATTATCTAACACATAGAAAGAGAATTGCTGGAAAATCCTGCTGGGTGAATTTTAAACATGGTAATAAAAATATGCTTTAAATAACTTTTTTTTTTTTCTAATTTTTTATTATAAAATTTTTTTTTTTTTTTTACATCTCAGACCCACAAAACATCACATTGATATTTATCTGTAGGTGCATCAATACATATATATATAAATAAATTGGATTTACCAGAAATACATTCATATTAATTAATTACAATAGATCTTATAAACTCAAATACAAATCAACAATACAATACAACAATACAAGAAAAAATACAAATATTACCAAAATCAAAATAAGTCTCTTTTATTTAATAACATATTCATAAATTCTGTATTTTGCCCTTTTTTATTAATATCCATTTTGACACGACATGGGATTTTATTTAATATTTTTGGTATGACATATTTTAATGTTCTTTGTCCATATTTATTTATGACCTTCGCTATTCTTAGTCCTTCTTTAACCGTAAATCTGGTACTATGTTTATGAATCAATCTATGCTTATATGTCTCATCTTCATGATTAATTAATAATCATAATTAATCGCTTTAACTAAACCTTTTGTATCTGCCTGTTTTCTGATAACACACCAATCCTGAGTTCATTACAAAAAACCCGTCACTACTCACGGAAATTTCTTTGAAATCTATAAAACCTACAACTTAGTGGAAATTAGTTTTTAAAAACATAGTTATTGCTGTGTTTGCTACCAAATACATAGTGGAAATTGCTGCTTTTGCTATTTACATAATGTCTTTGCTATGATATTTCCATCAAGCGGCCATTTTGTCACGTGACACATCTTTGGGGGTTGATTAGTTGAAATAGATATTGCTGCCTTTGCTTTTAGTGATTTAGAAACATGGATTTGGAGGGGATATAGATACATTTCCTATAAAATCTCGAATTCTGTACATTCTTAATAAGTTGTCCTTGGTGACTGCATTCAAAATATTTCTTAATTTTTTTGGATACTACTACTTTACTTTAATTCTCCTCATACCTATACATATATCGGGTGTCTCGTAGCTATAAATTGAAAATAGATTTTTATTTCTTATTTGAGTTGTATCGAAGCGAGTGAATTTTTCATAATTGATATAAGTTACTGTAATCATAGTTCATGCAAAATATTGGAAAAAAATGCAAACTTTGATGTTGCATATCTCCATAACTATTGATATTAGGTCACGATTGCTTGGACATTTTCAGCTCATTATCAAGGCAGGACACCATATCAGTACATCTGTAAAGTTTTTGCTACTAGCTATGAGACACGATGTATATACATACTCGGCATCCAACTAACATACTAGGGTCTCCAATTTAGGCCCGGTTGTTTCAAGTTCGATCAAAGTAAGCGGTCGATCAAAGCACAGATTTTTACGAAAACGGATCGTCTGATTGGTGGAGAACGTAAAAATCTATGCTTTAAAAGAACGCTTACTTTAATCCAACTTGAAACAACCGGCCTTTAATCATTTTTTATTTAATATGGATGAAACGGCCGCTGATGTTTTATTTTAAATTATATTTTTAGATGGCGTCCACACTTATATCGGCAGGTTTGATGCTCAGCACACCTCGATTCCGCAGTAATACTTCCATGTCTCTAGAACAAGTGGATGATATATTGTCACCTTTACACTGCTTCCCTGAAATCCACAGGTAAACAAACATCACCAGTGGACACTCGCAAAGATGTGTAATACATATTTACTTTATTTAATGTAATTCCTTACAATTTATACCAATGTTTACATAACAACAAATTATGTTGGACATTGTCAAATGTGTTATATTTATCATTAATTGGCATGACAGTTACACTGTGCTGCAAGATGAGTACGTATTTAATATTTAAATAAACTGAACTTTGTACAACTAAATATTATTTTTGTTACGGCTAGAGTTTCCCCGCTCATTCCCAGATTTGAGTGGCAACTATTGACATGTACACCTCCTGTTGGTTAGAATCAAAGTATAGTTATGATAAATAAAAATAAATTGTGTTTTGTGCAAAGTTTAGCGTTTAAACAAATTAAATAATAGTGTTATATATACATATTTTATTTAATCAAAATTTAAAAAATGCAAGCCAAGTAAATGATGTCAAAAAATAATGATTTAAATATTGTTAATATCAAATAGTTGTGTGCAGTGGAAATGCAGTCATTCAGGGACATTTGTAGGAAAGAGTGATGCCATAAGATGAAGAATGAACAAATTAATAGTGATGGTGAAACCGTTATTTTAACTGGTTATTTTCGGGATTTGTATCTGATTGTATCGTTTATTAATAATTAAGATATGATTGTTTAGTACCGATGGTTGCCTGCCAAATTGCAAAAAAACAGTAGCCAATCATCGATGCAATCAGATACAAATCTCAAATAACGGTTAATATGTCACCGGTTAAAATATCACAATAAATTAGTAGCAACTGTGTTTGTAGCAGAGTCGATTTCTATTGATGAATTCCTTAAGAAGGAGTTGTTGAGATGATTTAAGTGTGTGGAATGTATGATTGAGTAGAGGATGGTAAACAAAAATATATGAGGCGAGTGTTGACGTATTTATTTGTGCATATTTATTTATATTCGCACCTTTATTATTATCTAGTCTTAACCGCCGCTGCTCAGAGGCTTCCATCGCATCCGGCATATACGAGGAGATTTCAGATCAACCCGCCAACGGGTCTGACCATCGCAGCCGCTGCTTTACAGATAACACTTACGAAGTCCTGCCGGACTGCTATCCCGCCACCAGGAGGGTCAGTCGTCGAGTTCCTCCTCCGCCGCTGCCGCCCAGAACAAGGAATAACACTAGACTAGACAGGTGAAGAAAAGTTCTGATTTATACGATCTTTCCTCTTATCAAATTACAAAGAACAAAAATTATTGTTAATTTTTTTTCTTTATTTTAGCGAGTATCGCGTGACTTTTTTATTTCTCTGTTTTTTTGTAAAACATTTTTATATTTCTTTTTGTGACATTACAATGGCTGATTTTACATATGATGATGAGTTTGTTGGACAAATCGCCGAATCTGATGAGAGTGATGTGGAATTCGAATTGCCAGAGTTTTTTGAGCCGGACGAATATGAAAATGATGTGCCTGACGAAATAGAAAATATTGACTCTATTAATCACGTCGTTAGACCATTATTTCATTGGGATAGCAATCCATTCGTGCCTCAAAAGCATAATTTTGATTCATCTCGGTCGGCAAAATTGGCCACCAGTGAAGGCATGCGGGAAGCTGATTTTTTTTACTTCCTTTCTTTTAACTCGTGGCGTCTGCTTGCTTGATGAAAAAATTTTGGATCGATTTTTAATCTTTTTTCAAATCGAGCTGAAACTTTGCAAGCAGACTCGTTGCGACGATCAAGAAGATCTATCAAATTTTCGTTAAAAAAAAATTAATAATCATAGTATAATTTTGGAATTTTTCAAATTTTTAATGGTTTTTTCATACAACTCAGTAAGTTGTATGGAGATTCCGACGCATCTGGTAGACCCGAAACCCGTAAATGAAAAAGGGAGTATTGTAAAAACTTTGTTTTTATGGGTTAGTTTTTTTTAAATATTTGTTTCTTGGCATTAGTTGAACACATTGTAAACGAAACCAACTGACAACATCAATATATAGAAAATAGAAGCTCTTCTGTAACCAATCGATTGCAGCAATGGGCCGATACGACCGTCGATGAAATTTACGTTTTCATAGGCGTTTTTTATATGCAAATGTTTTATGTGCAAACAATGTCAAGTATGGTTATGTGTTGAACCGTGTTTTGAAATATACCACACGCAGGAAAACTACATATAAGATATTAAATGTGTAACATTAAAATATTGGTTTAAAAAACAAAAAAAGTGATATTGTGACAACCCTGTTGTATATTTTGTAGAATGAATTTATTTTGATTTTAATTCAAAAAACTCTATCATAAATTCAGAAAACATAATTCTTTTATAAGTCCTTACACTTTTTCATCATTTTATGTTTATTTTTATTGTTTTATATTTACTTTATTTTACGGAAAAATGTCTGGCCTATAGGTATCCCTCATAGTAAATATGGCTGGCAGTTAAAAGTTTAAATTTCGAATAAACGAGGTTCTACTGTATTAGTATGAAAGTGAAAAATATATTTTTCATTGTTTTTTGGTTGTGCATCTCTGTATTACTATTTTTTTTTTAATAAGTCATCACTGTATTACTATTTTTTTTTTAATAAGTCATCATTTATTTTGGCTGGCTTGCAGAGAAGCCTTATGCCTTTTGAAATTACTCAAGAACTGAGGAAAATAAATGTAGGGAGATGGGGCGAGGGAAATGTAGCAGTTGGTGACCCCCAATGAAGTTCATTTATTGTTTTGAAGAGCTTTTATCATACCGTATAATTAAACTGGTTTGAAAATAATTCTATTGTGAAATAATTATTAAAATATATTTATTAAAAACTAAAATAACCACTTTTGTCTCATGTTAGCCAGCCTGCTATCTCAAGTAAATGGGTTTTACGGTACTAATCAAGTTAAATAGGTAAGTATGTTAATAAAATGTTTTAAAGATTAAAGTATTGTTCTCTAACTAGTTTTATTATTGCAACACAATTTTTATGTATCCATATTTGTTTCAGTGCAAGTGACTCCGGCGTGGAGGAAGACAGTTTGTGTTCTACTCCACAACTTGAACCAGAGGACGGGAAATGGTCATCTATTCATGATTCCATCGCTTCATTATCAAGAACTGGCGTTGTCACTCCGCAGAAGGAATCCTGCAGTATTTCTTCCAAGTTTAATCCTGAAACTGCTTCCACCAGAACTGTCTTCAAAAGCCGTGACCGCCTTCATTCGGCATTTGATGTTTTCAGAAAAAGAATCAAGAGCGACTCGCAAGTATCCGCAAAGAGCCGAGAAGAAAAAACTTCCGACTTCGACGCCGCATCCTTTAATGGATCTGAGAATTATCCGACACGCAAAAGATTGTTTGATTTTCACGTTACTCCTTGTAAACCAATGCGCATGATGAGAAATTCTAAGATGGGCAAAGCTCTTAGGAAATTGGGTGTCAAAAATATAAGCACAATGAAGAATGCTGCAAAAAGCTGCGAAACACTAAATTGTGATGAAGCAGACACAAAGTCAATAACAAATCGTTGTTCAAAGTCGGAAGAAAATTTAGATTACCGAGTCAATGTCATGAATGGAGTTAGAGATCAATCTTACGAAGAGAAGAAGAGTAACTTGAACCTTTCGGCTGAATGGATTTCGGAGAACAGCGAAGAAAATATCAAAGATCTTTCTGTCATTTGTTCCGAGAATGAATTGAAACAAGCGTACCCTCAAGATATTCTGGAGTTGCTGTTGAAGGGTAAAGTGGATCTGGCTGAAGTGAAGCTGAGGCAGAAGGCAGCCGAGGAAGAGTATGTCTTGATGTCTCCGTGCAACCGGCTGTCTACCACCACAGTGCAAACCAAGAACCAAATAATTACAGTTAAATCGCCCCCCATTGTCCTTGAAGACAACTACACTGTTATGAAAAGTGCTTCATAAATGAAAAATGGTGATAATATATTTATTTTTCGGCTAACAACTAATTTATGCTAAGACTTGTTTCCGTTGTATTAAATACGTGGAAATCAAATGAAATCAACATCTAAATATTTATTACTTAATGGATCTGAAATTATTATTTTTTATCGGATATACGGTACAAATATATTAATTGAATGTAATGTCAAGTTGATTTCAACACCATGAAGTATACCTGTTGCATATTCTATTATATATTGTATAAATAATATCCCATACTTTATGAAAATATGAAAATGGGGTTTAAAATTTTGTTTATGTTTCATCAGATTTATATTCTCTTGAATGTAAAAAATCATATCAGTATTCTATAAATTTTCATGTAAGTTCATTTATTAATTAATTGGAAATATTAGGAAGATAACACTTAAATACATATTACTTTTGCTGTAAATTCTTTTTTCAAAATAAAATACCGTACCATTTCTGCGAAAGCAGATTTTGACAGAATAAAGAACTAAATATAATAACTATTGTATAAATTAATTTTCTTTATGCTCTTAAAGACTGACTTTGCAAAGGTGAAATGTTTTCTTATTCTTGAACTTCTGTTTGTTTACAAGGTTACCGTTAATATAAATGCTTACTTTTACATAATAGGGTACTGTGATTAAAAAACATTTGTCCGAAATACATGATCTCACTAAATTACAAAACATCTTAATTAAAAAAGTATGCCTGTGAATAATCTATCATATTTATTAACTTATGCTAAGAGAAGTGCCAATGTTGAAAATTATCGCTTCATGCACAATGCCTTTCGTGTCTGCCTTATGTGTGGTGTATTTGTAATGTATCTGTATGCCAATGCAAAAGTTCACAGTTGCTTTGAAGTAGATTAATTGACGTTGCTTTAAAGTATCAAATAATGTTGTGACATTTGTAAAATCAAAGTAAATATACTGAATGTGATACATTTATTCCAATAACAAAAAAAAACAATTGATATTCATTACATTATAACAAGAAACAGAACTGGTCAATGTGACGCGACGTATTTTATGAAATTTGACAAATTAAAATTATTGTATTTGGTAACTGTGGACGAGCTTCCTTTTGCTGGTGCTTGATGCTGTCGTAAATTTTTAAATAAAAAACATTTGTGTGCTGTGAAAAGTATTTTAATAATTGTTTAAGAAAAATAATAGCATTTATATTTTGTGCGGGAGTAACAATATGTAACAAAATATGGGTTAGTGAATGCTAGATAGGTAAAAATGCTCATTTATACTAACGTGTGTGCTCAATATATTGAATACTTGTCAATTATTTTTCAGAAAAGATGTGAAGCTTAGGTTTTGTTGTATAAATTATTTGCGTTTGTGGTTGTATCACGTAGCTTCCGAATAGAATCTAATCTTGATTTGAGAATGTTCAGTATCTTTTTTAATTTGGGCTCTTCGTAACAAGGTTAACAACAGTATGTAAAACATTTTAAATCCTGCATATCATGGTAGCAGCTCAATCATCCTTTGATGAATGATGTCATTCATCATGTCTTCAGTGAACATTTTTAAGCAAAGGAATGTTCTACATCTGGCAATGTGTTA
>JADDOH010012360.1:0-19394 GCA_016648135.1 Agrypnia vestita | reverse complement strand
CTATCGGTATTCTCTTGTGGTTAAGTTTGGCGGATTACAGGAGCAGGTATGTTTGTGTTATTTGTGTTTGACATTTTGGATAACGCCGACTACTTTATTTGACATTTTAGTCGAAAGGCTTTTCCGTGTACCCGTATTTTCCAACATTTTAAAGGTAAACAATTTTCCTTAATTTCAATTCTTCTTCGCTAGACACGGTCAAAATTAAATACTTTTAAAATTATCATGCTTTGTTAGTATATCTTCATATTTTTCGTTATTAATTGTATATTTTTAGGTTGTAAATAATAACATGCAACAGGTATATCATGTGTGAAAAGCACAGGTATTTGTCAATTTTTATAAAATTAGGGGCCATTGCTGTCTTTTGCTATAAATGCACATTAACCAAAATTTTATTCACATTTTCATTTTCTAGGATTTCATAATAAAGCATCATGAGTAAAATAAGAAAATCTGCCCGGATTTCATCCAACATGGCGAAAGATGAAATGATAATCATAATAAAAAATCCTGAGAACGGGGGTCCGGCTGAGCAAATAGCGGATGTGAAGACATCGATCATCGAGTACATGTGCAATAAATGCAACAAGAAATACACTACCACCTTGGGGCTGAAGCGGCACCTGAAATTTTGTAACGACTCTTCGTCCGATATCTGCCTCACGATGCCGGGGAGAAAAGACAAGGGCTTGAATTTGTCGGAGAATCACAATGATTTAAATTCTCAAAATTTGAATCTCGTCTCCGAGACTGTGTCAGATAAACAGGGAAATCTGGAAAACGATGCTTCCGTAAATAACGTGAACAAGAAACCAGAGAACCCGTATGAGTTTGAGGAAGAAGAAGTTAACATATCGGATTCCAATTCTGAAGTAGAAGAAGTTGCTGAGAAGGGTGAAGTTTGCGAGTGCTGTGGAGAAAGTACGGAAACAGCACATAAAGTAAGTCAACGCAACTTCATGAACCAGTAGTTTAATAGATTTTTTTATGTGACATGTTATCTAAGTTTCTGTAAGGCTGGCACTGCACTACCTGGATCATCCGCCGCGTCTTTCTATCCAAACAATATGCGCTTATCAAACACACAATGCGGATGATCGGTCGATCCATTTGTTTTGCCGTGACGAAAATATGCAGTGGAATATCCGCATAGTGTAGCGCCGGCCTAACAGTAAAATCATCTATTAACGCGGTTAGGAATTTAGGTTAATTTTAATGTGTGAAGCGCCCTTGAGGTAAGTATTCACGAAAACAGTGCTGTATAATTTATCCAAATATTATTATTAGGAAGAGAAATAATAATTTAAATTTTAAAAAATGCAATTTAAGGGATTACACTACCTTGACATTTTTAAATTGTTTTTTTTTTTGCTTTAACTTATAGTTTAAATTTCTAAGAATATTTTGAGCCATCACTCATTCGAAAATTCCAAAAATTGACTGAGTTATAGCAATTTGAAGCTAGAGTGGTAGATGAATTTTTAAAGGAATAACATTATACTTTTATTTATGTTTTTCGGGAAACCCCTGTTTTGAGACTGGTGTTAAACTTTTAGACTGCTTTTGTTAAGATTTTGCACATATCTTTCTAATTACCTTATTTTTTTGGTAAAATGTGTTGTTTACTTACTACGAATTTTTAACCTTGATGTTTTAGGAAAAATATCTGGTTTTTTTTGCGCAATTTTTTTTTTCAATATGCTAGATCATAATTTAACAAGAAAATAGTTAACTTTTTCATTTCACTCAAACACTACTGCAATTATCTTCGCCAGCTGCCTGCGTCACGGAGAAGGGCCTTTGCAAGATAGCACATAACTGCCATTTTGAAATTTTCAAAATAATTTCTTAACAAAAAATATTAACCAAAGCATGATGTAAGCAATGATATTTAAGCAAATTTTATATAAGTATGTGCAAAAGTTACGTTAAAAAAAATTTTGAATTTCAAAAATTTTTTTGATGCCTTGAATACATTAATGTTCATCATTTTCAAAATTATAATGTAAAATATAATAAAATCGCATTACATGTCTCAATAATCATACTACCTCGTAGAGAACTGTTTAATATATAACAACATTTTTAGGCTGCATTCTACAAATGCTCACCGTGCAACAAATCCTACAAGCTAAAAACATCGCTCGACATTCACTTGAGTAAATACCACTGCACGGATGCAGGGGCCATCCAGTGCAAGCAGTGCACAGTGTCCTGCATTGACGAGGCAACAATGACGGAGCACATGGAGTCGCACAGCGGGAATACCAAGAGGCACTCGTGCGACCACTGCAAAAAGACATTTTCGAGAATGTACAATCTGTCGAGGCACTTGGCACAGACGGGATGTGACGGGAGATCAAAGGCTAGTCTCCCCTGTCAGGTAATTCAAGGATCCGATAACAAAAAAAATATCTGGAGACAACATAAGGTTCTGTCTTTATTTTTAAATTATCCAAAAATTCTGTTCAATTATCATTTTGGTGCGTACTTACCATCAATGATAATAAATGATTCCCGTTTTATCCGAAGATGGTTGATTCTGTGGGCGAAGTGTGTTTAGTATCCTAGTGTCTTCCGCCCTCTTCAGCAGCCGCTAGAAGGGCCTGGTCATCATAATCTAGAGATCGACGCTTTGCTGACTTATCGTCTAAGCTGGTATTACCAGCTTTGAGGCAAACAAACTACTCTCGCACACTTTCTACCCTTTCTCAAAGTGTTACAGCACAATGTAGCATAACGCGTATTGCATGCGTATTCGATACACATTTTAATTTTCTAACCCTATTAAAAAATGTTATCATAACAAATGTCAATTAAACGTCAAATTGAAAAAAAAAAACGCACTTTAGAAGTTACACTTTGGCACGCATTAAGAACCACATGCTATGTTGTATACCTTGTGTTGAACATAGCTGGACATAGCGCATACGCGTTTCACCCTTCCCCTACTGCGTTTGTAGTCTGGGTTTCTTATGAGTGAACTTGGCCAATGTATGAAATATACATACTTTACCTTTTTTAATGGCTAATTTCATGGTGTGAAAACTTCCATTGCATGACACGCACTCATTTAGTTGTATACTAAAATTTCATCCCCAATTTTTATTAATGACAGTTCTCTATAGACAGTAAAAATTTTCAAATACAAATTAAATACAGTACCCACGTACTGAATCGCATGCTTGGATAAAAAAAAAATGAAGCAGTAAGCACATACTCCAATCCCCATAATAACACATTATGAATTTGATCACAATTATATTATGAAAACTAATTCAGCAAACAGAAAATAAACAACAATAACAATATTTTCATAACAGCATTTTCAGCAGTAATGACGTCACTTATAAGAATTGCTATTAATATAATCATCACTTAGAAATCTGCCATCTTAGTTTTCGATTAGTGAGTCGTGATAAAATCAAACGTGATAATCAAATCCTACAACGTCTGACTTCATGATGTGAAAACTTTTCTCGTATTTCGTTGCCTACTAATATTTCACCCAAACTAAGAAATATAACTTCTAAAAGTTGCAAAATAACTGCAATAACTTGCATCGGCCTAAAAATCTTTTTATTTAAAAAATATGTATTTAATTTTTTTCATTTTTTAATTCTTGAAAGAAAATACTGCGTCCAATGAATTTGACAATTATTTCTTCATTCGAGAAAATTGTATGTGCTTTGAATAACAAATGTTATTTAAACCTTGCAAAATTGTATTCTGCTATTTAATTGCATTGTAATGTATTTAGGTTTGCGGAGTAGAATTCACCCGCAAGGATAACCTGCGCGACCACCTGCGCATGCACATCGGCAAGGGGTTCGCCAAGAAGATCTACAAGTGCGACTATTGTCAGAAGGAGTTTAAGGGAAAGACTATGGTGGCCATTCATATGCGAACTCATACAGGTAGATTTTATTACTTTACTTCTGAAAATCGATTCTTCAATCGGTTTAAAAGATTTTTTTTTAAATGTAACACTGCCTGTTACTCGGCAACTATTTTAATTTTTCTGTTAGTTACTGTTTTTATGTATCAGTGTGCAGTACCAAAGCCCAGTAAACTTTTTACTCCTCGAATATCATTTGCCTTAAAATTTTTTTTGTTATACCTGCTTATTCAGGGTGGTTGGGAAAAAAATTGACATGGATAGAAAACCTTAGATAGCCTACACCAAAATAATGAGCAAAAAATATAAACCAAAACTAAACATTATCCATCATATTAAGTAATAAGTACGTAAAGTAAAGTAACGTAAAAGTAAGTAAGGTAATAAGTACCCGCTCACAGTTACATGTCTTGGATTACCTTGATCCTTTCATGTAAGAGTAGCGGAATCGCATAAAAAAGTTTTTTTTAACCGGTCGTATGCCGCGCAATTTTGCGCATGATTGCTGTTTTTTGTGATGTGACACTTTTTTGTGATGGTTATATTTATGTAAAAATCAACAATAATCGCTAAGAAGTTGCAGTTTCTGGTTTCTCAATATACAGACTTCAATAATTAAATATATTTCAATAATTACTTGTACAATAATTACTGATTCATTAATTATGAAAATAAGTAACGAAATTTACTGTCAGAAATGTACGCACATGTTTATCGAATAAAACCGTGGATGCAATAACACTAAAGGTATTGTATTTCAATATTTTCGTTCTAAATATATCAAAGAATATAAAAATTCTTAATTTTATCACTTTTTTTTATATAAAAGTAACACTTTTTTAACAGATAAATAACACAATTAATGCGCGGTTCGAAGACGACATTTGGAATGATTTTTTGTCCGGTTTGCGCGGCAAATGAGGTTACTTGACAAATAGAATTCGTTCATTCATTCAAAAACTTGAGATATAACCAATGAGAAGCTTTAATAACCCATAAACGCAGGCAAAATAGGCCGAATTCGCATACATGTCTAGGGAGCGCAGATCTGCGCTCTGGCACCCGACCGGTTAATAATATTTTCATAATTGTACATTTTTTACTACACTCTGCAATCTGATTAGGTGTTTAATAGTAGGATCGAATAGTTAGTAATTTTAACCAACTATCAGCTAATCTTTAACACAGAATGACTTTAACCAACTATCGGCTACCAATATTTAACACAGAAGCATTTCAACATAACTTGCATTTGGAACAACAACTTTGAATGTTCTTCTTCAATTTATTGAGTTGAATTTTTGCAAAAATGACACTATGTAATTTAGAAGAATATAGTACTATGTGTACCAATTCATGGTCTCCGGCATATTATGTATGAAGGGTATAAAAGCAAAGGCAGCAATATCACATTGAGCTGTTTTTGTCACTGAAACCTACATCCTAGTGAAAATAAGTTTTTAAAAACAATTGCCACCTCAGTTTTCCTCTTATATATGTGTATAAATAAATTTTTAACTTTTAAATATTGTTGAGTTTGCTACCAAATAGTGGAAATTGCTGTTTTTGCTATTTACATAATTAGATATTGCTATCTTTGCTATATTTTTATGTGATGATTGATTGAAAAGAATATTGCTGTCTTTGCTTTTAATGGTGATTTGGAAACATGGTTTTCGAAGGAATGAAGCCATATTTCCTATAAAATCTCGAATTCAGTACATTCTATATTAGTAATCCTTGGTGATTACATTCAGAACATTTTTTTTAGATATTGCTGTCTTTGCTTTTATTCCCTTCATATATAATATCCGTGTGATTTTCTTGAGCCGTGGATAATGTGATTCACTACAGTAATTGGGCCTCGTGGCCTATTATTATTAAAAAAATATACTAAAACGTAACTTAACGTTACCTTTTGTTTCAAAGACGTATTGCATTATTACAGGGTGTACCAGAGCTAGCAGCAGAAACTTGGCCGGGAGATTCCTGACTACATTATGAGTCTAAAATGTTCAAGCAACCATGACCTAATATCAATAGTTATGGAGATATGCAATATCAAAGTTTGTATTTTTTTTTCAATATTTCTAACTTATTTTTTGTAAAAAGTTGAACTATTACAGTAACTACTATCGATTATAAAAAATTCATTTGCTTCAATACAACTTAAATAAAATGATAAAAACCTTGTAAAAAAAATAACTCTTTTCAATTTTGCAAGATTTTTATCATTTTATTCGACTTGTATAAAAGCAAATAAATTTTTCATAATCTATATAAGTTACTGTAATGATAGTTCAACTTTTTGCAAAAAATAAGTAAGAAATATTGAAAAAAAAATGCAAACTTTGATACTGCATATCTCCATAACTATTGATATTAGGTCATGATTGTTTGAACATTTTAGACTCATAACGTAGGCAGGAATCTCCTGGCCAAGTTTTTGCTGATAGCTCTGGTACACCCTGTATACTCGTCCTCTTTTATTAATTTATCAGATAAATAGCCTTGCTCCCCGACAGTCCTGAATTTACCGTACAATATTTTCAGGTGAAAAACCGTTTGAGTGCAAGGAGTGTCCCAAGGCATTCAAATCGAAGGGTGCTCTGAACAAGCACGAGAGGTGTCACACTGGAGAGAAGCCGCACCAGTGCAACCAGGTGATGACTTGCTCAAATTACTTTACTACAGCCCATTCTAATTATATAATTGAGATGTTGAATATCAGGACCTAAATAACAATGTTAAACCTCATTAACAGCAATTTTGTATTGGCAGAATTTAAATAAAGCATATTTTTAATACAAATTTAGATTAATCACAAAGATATACAGAAAAATCACCACCAGGACCTAATTTTTTCTATAAATAGATTTTTTCTGTATGTATTTCCAGTTGATTTATCTAATTTGTTTTAATTATCACAAATTATGCATAAATGATCTGAAAAATTATAACTTCACAAAAAAATGTGATCTTAAAAATGGTGGAGTTTTTGAATTTTTTAAATAGATTTAGGTGGTTATTTTCACTAGACCAACTAAACTTTGTACGATGCACATATTGAGTTATTTTTAAAATTTATTTATTAGTGCACCATTGAAAAAAAAATAAACAAAGAGGCAATCCTTATAGTTTAATAAACACTATTAAGAAAGTAGTTACACAATAAAGCAATCAAAATAACAATCACAAAGGTAGTACACATTTTGAAAGAACTCAGGAAATTATAAAAAACAATTAAATAAAAAATATACACAGAAAATTAATTAAATGTGTAATAAATTTGCAGATTTTAATATATAAACTATCATCATCTCAGAATCGACTGCATGCTTCTTTTGAAAGTAGTCAAGCTGTCACGGAATACATGTACAAACTCATAGTACTCATTGCCCAGTTTGTGTAGTTTGATGAGTGTATGTGGCAGTTTGTTCTTGTATTATCGTAATAGAATATATCTTTTGAATGTGTTGACAATGGAACTCTTATTTAGAGAGAAGATTAGGACTGTTAATTTGAGAATTGATCATTTCGTACAGAAATATTGGGTCTCTTAATCTCCTTCTATATGACAAACTAAGGATATTGAGTTCTTTCAAAGTATGCTGTAATGGAGAAGTTTCATGATGTTGATCATACTATATTTAACTTAATGAATGAAACATCAAAACCAATAAACTAGTGAAAAAAAAAATTGAAATCTGTCAATAAATAACAGAAAAAAAGAGTATTAGAGTTAGTGTATTTTCGCGCCGAATGATTAATCTCCAAATCGCCGTGATGTCAAACGTCCGCATAGCCGCGCACCGAAGCACGAGTCGTACAATGCCGGGTACAAGAGATGATGTCGCGTGACTCCGGCGCCAGATGGAACAAAATTATTCAAGCAAAACGCAAATTTAAAATTCTATAACTTTGTTAGTTTTTGAGAAATCTTAACTTTACTTGCAGGCTCCCATTTAGTTAATAATTATACATGATGATGAGAGGGACTGCTCCTCTCGAAACTGTGATAATGATAAAATTACTCAATGTGTGTGTAGAACAAAGTTTAGCACAAATTTACCCACACCACAAAGTATTGCTTAGGTTTATTTTTATATTAAACTTGAATCCAGACAGCAGAATTTGAGTTGGGTTTGAATCCTAATAAGTAGCTGCTTCCATTGGTGTTTTTTCCCTTTTTTATATGATTGAAAATATTTTAAAATTCATATTTAAAACAAGTTGATAGAATATTTTCTCTTCTATAAAATTTTCTCATTCAACTACAAACTCAATAACTAACTAACTAACTAACTAAACTAACTTTGATATAATAAATTCATATTCTCTATCTTTACACTATCCCCTAGTTACATTTATGTTTTATTAATATTACATAATTAGTCTTCAAACTGTGATTGCACATATTTAGTGTTTAGTTTATTTTATAAAAATTGTGTTTGATTTGCAATTTTTATTAAAATAAAGTAAACAGTGGCTATTATGTACTGTATATTATTTGTGTTGTGTGTGCAATAATGTATTCAAATAACATATTTTTTAAACTAACCTTTCAATTTATTTTCTGCTTACTCAGCTTATGGAGTGGTATTCGTACCTCATTTTTAATCGGTAAGATTATTTACTCATTTTTAAAGTTTCCTATTTAACAAATTTATATTCATATTGCAGGAAATTGATGTGCAACTTACTTTGAGAGTGTTTAAGGGCAGATCTACCTTGTTAATTTTAAGATCTAACTTCTCTGTTCTTTATTAGTAATGAACTTCATTAGAATACTTTTTAATACTTTACTAAAAAGTATCCTTATGACGACTTTTCCTTAACCTAATAGCAAAATTATTATTCCCAATCAAAATAGTAATTAAAATGCTCCGGATCACTATGGGCCGGTTGTTTCAAGTTGGATTAAAGTAAGCGTTCTTTTAAAGCATAGATTTTTACGTTCTCCACCAATCAGACGATCCGTTTTCGTAAAAATCTATGCTTTGATCGACCGCTTACTTTGATCGAACTTGAAACAACCGGGCCTATGTTAAACACAATTAGTTAAGTGTCAGGGCTCCACGGGAACCTGGATGAGTCGGCTTGGTTCACTGTCCCGCAAATAATCTCCTGCCGACTGTGCAGATATCGGCCAGTTATTGACTTTGGCACCCAGTTACCCTTGAATTGTGGGTATAAATGCAAAAGCAGCAATATAAAAAAAAATTAAAAAATGTTTTGAATGCAGTCACCAAGGATTAATAATTTAAAATGTACTGAATTCTAGATTTTATGTATCTATCCTTCCAAAATCATGTTTCCTATAAATTTATAGGCTATGTTCCCTGTAAAATCTCAAATTCTAATAATAAATTAAAAATTATAAATTAGTAATCCTTGATGACCGCATTAATTTTTTTTTAATACTGCTGCCTTTGCTTTTGTACCTCACGATTGATCTAAAATTATTCACAGAGCAAAGGAGAGCTATTTGTCTTGTTAACTATTTACAGTTGATAGATAATTTATAATCTCAAAAGCATGAAAAGTGAATACATATGTTGTGTTTTTCCTGAAAGTTAATGTGTGGAAACTGGTTTGAGGAACCAACGCCACTATTTTTTACTGCATTAGTTCATGCTGTGAAAACAATGGAAAACGGCTCCTGCAAGCAATTGTTTCTCTAAATCACTGATATTGGAAGCCACTGCGATACGCAAGAATTTACTATTGTCATTTCGGTTTTTGTGTTTCTTCCTTGCAATTGTGGATTTTTTAAGATTTGGTTTAACTCTAGAGTTTCATCCTTCCACATGCTTGAGACATCAAAATATACAATTAAATTTGGATTTTTTTGATGTAAATATAACACATACAAAATTTGTTTTATTATTATTGTTGATGGCATACATTGTTTTAATATTTTTCATTAACAAAAAATTTTGAAAATTTCAAAATAACGGAGTTACGTGCTGTCTCCCAAAGCTCCTTCTCCATGATGCACACATCTGGTGGAAATAATCAGAATGCGAAGGTTTAAGTGAAATGAAAAAGTGAATTATTTTTCGGTAAATTGTTAAATTATGTTATATCTAAGATGTAGCATTTTTAATAAAAATAAATTTTTTTGCACAAATGAGATAAGTTTGAAAATAATTTTAAGTTAAAAATTCATAATTAGCAAACGGCTCATTTTATTAAAAAAAAAAAAAACGTATGCCACATCATAGACAATGTTATTAGTAATCTGTGTGCAAAATTTGAACAAAATAGACCGGATACTTTTTGAGATGTCTTGTCTTCTTCACCAGTCTGAAAAAAGAAATTTTGAAACAAACGCAAAAGTTAAATAAATAATTTACCATGTTAGCTTTAAATTATGACAGCTAACTTTTGAATTTTTTGAATGAATTATTCTTAGAACTTCAAGCTATAAGATAAAGCGAAAAATTTTTTTTTTTATGAAATGTCATGATTGTGTAACCCTATTTGTACTAGTAAATTTTCTTGATTTTGATTCAGGTGCTGACCCTATAGGAATTATGTATAATTAAGTAAGTTGACTGTATCAGCTTAGTAATATTATTTGTATAAAACTTCAAATTTTCGCCCGCAGTGCGCCAAACGTTTTACTGCCAAGGAGACCCTGAACCGTCACTTGATGGTGCACTCGGAGCACAAACCGTACATCTGTTTCATATGCGGAAAGTCCTTCATCCAGTGTACGCAGCTGCGCGCGCACATGTTCTACCACACCGGAGAGTTTGGATTCAAATGCAAGTACTGCGACATGACCTTCAACAAGAAACTCAAGTATGTTCAACTTTATAAAGATTTTCACAATACTAACGAACTGGCCCAAATAGTATCACGTAGCAGAAACATAACACTTGGTGAATTGCATATCGCCTTTAATACATACCACATTATTATGCATTTAGAGGTGTGAAATGATTCAATTAAACATCTCGATAATCGTTCCTCTGGTATTCGCATGACGTGTCCACGACATCTCAATTCAGGTCTTGATACAGGGTCTCGTAGTTAGTAGCGGAAAAAAAAAGTCTTCTTCATTCAATTTTAAATAGAAAATATTTACACTTTGGGAGTTTTGGGCTGCATTTTTTAAAAATATTTCTGTAAAACGTTGGACTGTCAGTAATAGTAACTTATATGGGAAAACCTTGCAAAAAACTTTCCTTAATAATATCTAAAGACTATTAAAAATTTCACTGATTTGTTCACTAAAAAATGTTTATTATGAGTAGTTCTAGATTTGGCGGCCCTCGTAGCCCAGTGGGTATGACACTGGTTTATCACACCAAAAGTTGCAGGTTTGATTCCTGGTGAGGTCACAATTTATCTATGTGATTTACTCAAGCTTGGGTGTTTTGTAATGTGTTTCGATTCTCTAATTGGGTCTCTTAGCCTGTTGAACCATAAATAAAAATATATCTAAATATTTTTTACTAATTAAATTGATGTATTTTATTACTATTACGTATAAGTCTAGGAAAAACACACAAAATTCAGGGTAAAATTTTAATTGGTTTCGGCCGAAAATCTAGTTTCGATCGGTCCTTATTTGGTTTTAATATACAATTTCAATTAATGTATCCATGTTTATTATTCCAGATTGGTCACCCATGAAAAATTTGTACATGAAGGAGCTCCCAAACTATGCTGCACAGAAAAGGGCTGCAAAAAATCATTCATGAAGAAGGATGACTTGGTCAGGCACATGGTCACCCATTCCGAAGAGAAACGTAAGCTTTTCTGATAAATTAATAGATTCTCAAAAGTGGTCCCATTGAATGTCCCGGCTGATCCCCGTCCTTTTAAGCCTATCTTCCTGATACAAATACTCATTCATTCAAAATACATTTTTATTTCGCACATGCAAAGCTTTCAATAACAATTGTATGATGTTGACCTCTTCAACATTGGTCTTACTGAATTTAAAAGAATGCTTTAGATTACATGTACTAAATCGACTTTGATCATTCACTCACTATACCTAATCTTCTCTTCCTCCACCCCTATCCTGACTCCTACCTCCCCATCCTTTTTCATTCATTTAACTCATTTCTTGATATACTTTTTCTTTTTTCACATTCAATCACTTACCGTTATTCAGTCTTAACATTGTTGCTTACTACTGTTCATTAATTAATTCAAAATAATTAACTTAAAAATATCTTATCTAACTTCTTTCTTAACATCTGTGAAGCTTTTTAATTGGTCTATGAAATGAACACTATGCTTTTACATTATATATTTAAAAAAAAAACTGTTAAGATTCCTTAATAATAAATAAAAATTTAAAAATGAATCAGGAAGATAGTTTGAGACTACTTCTGTGAGTACACACAAAAGTAGTCTCAAACTATCTTCTGAATATACCAACGAACCAGAAATAGTCTTCTAGGGTTATCTATAGGATTATGCCAGTTAAAATAAGTTGGCGGTACATTATCTTGACATAATCATTTTTCATAATTGAGTTTCTCTTTCGTTTTTATAAAAAGAGATATCAAAATTTTCATTTTTTTATGATAACTTTTCACTTTACCTGTTTCACAGCGTTCAGCTGCGATGCTTGCGGCAAGGCCTTCAGAACTCGTGCGCTGCTCACCACACATTCTAAGACCCATCGCCGGGAGAAAGCCCGCTCCTGTCCGCTGTGTGTGCGCGCCTTCATTCGCTTCGACTGTCTGCTTCGTCATCTACGTTGTCGCCACAGGGAAAAATACCAGGAGGCTCTCGTTGAAGCCAGGAAGGCCAAGGTAATTTGATAGATTTTCACTACACTTTGATAAACAAATGACATATTAATAACATATAATGAAAATGAACTTTGTTTTCACCACTTATGTATTGAAACATATTGATATTTTTCAGTACATAATTGGTGAAAACAAAGTTTATTTTCATTAATTATAATAATAATGTCACCACAAAATTATTTTGCTCTTATTGAAAAAATTACATGTTAGTTTTATTTACAATTTTGTATGTTTATTTTTCCATTTTAGCTCGAATTAATGAAGTCTAAATTGAAGTATGTCCAACTTGATGGGAACCTTACTGACATAGCCGGTTCGCAAAGAGCCAACAGGAACAATGCTGGAGACATAACGGAAGAAATACTTTTACAGGTCACAGAATCTTCCGAAACGGTTGAAGTAAGTAATATACATGCTCGGAATTCCAATTCTGTTTGTTTAGATAATTAAATTACCAATGGTGCCCTTCGTTACTGACCGTAGATCACAGATTATTGTTTAATTTATTTTGACTAATGTACAATATTTTTTTCATATTGAAAAATTATTTTACTTTGCAGATTGGGACCCTTAAGTCCAAATTGAGAAGCCAGAGCTCTAAGAAGGCGGAAAATGCTTCTATAACCAATACTAATGATGACAGTATCGTTGACATTACACAGGAGACACTCATGCAGATAGCCGAGTCTTCTGAAGATGTCGAAGTAAGTTTTTGTTACTATACAGGCACTTGATTGAACACTTTTCTGGAAATAGCTATTTTAAGGCTAGACAAACGTTTCACAAACATGCGAATCTGTCAAATTACGTCGTTAGATCGTCCGCTTTCAAGCCGTACGCGAGATGTCATCTGAGCGTAAATCGAATAAAAATTACACATTCGTTACATATTTATGGAACATACGTTGCTAAAACAATAAGGTTTTGATAGAAAAAGATGGTCATATATTCTTCGCTTTCGTCGGCTTCAGGCATCCCCACAGAAATACTTCATCTGTCAAAATATTTACTTATATAACTTTTGACAAATGATCTTATATTATTTAAGTCGACTTATTATTTAAATAAAATAATTTAAGAATTATATTAATAATTCTGAACTACTTTTTAAATCATTGCATATCGTAATATGACAATAACAAAACAATTACCTATGCCCACATGCGTACCACGTATGTCAAAATGTATTATTTTTCTTTCGACAGATTCCCGTATTTTATTTACGTCCAATTATTACTTACTGTATAGAATTTAAAAAACCTTTATAATTCTGAAATCCTTTTCAAATCATAATGTATACCGTAATATTAAACAATAAATAAATACATGGTAGACGTGAACGCGCATACGCACGGCGCGTACAGTGTGTATCTTGATACTTTAAATGATCTGGAACAATTGTTGAAATTGGGATAATACCGAAACTGACATGTGTTCAAAGTGTAAAAAGGATGAAAACGTTTGAAAATCCATATAAAACCTTAATATGTGGGAGATATCAATTGCTTTTGAGTGTATTATATAATAATAATTAATATAAATGTCAAATTTGGCGTAGAAGTACGATTAATAGTGAAATAAATGACGAGGAATATTCGGCTACATAAACACGTTTAACCTCTGCCGTGGCCAGACGGCATGTGATCTGCATTCTGACGTATGAGGATATTATTTTTCATACTTTAGAATTTTTATTTTAAAATAATAATTAACATGTTTTTAATAAAACATTTAGCTTTTTAATAGTAAATGAAGACTCAAAGTGCGAATATATATACAATATATCGTTTTAAATCATCTTTTTATTTGAATAAACAACATTTGAAAAGCATCAAAATACATAAAAATTTATTGCAAGTTTGAACCATTATAATCTATAAATATTGAATATTTCTTTATTTCCTATGTACGGTTTCTAGATAATTAAGTAAACTTTATACATATAAAAATGTTCAATTTATTACTTTTATATAAGAACAAAGGTTCTGTCTAAGTTATCGCCCTAAAAAATTGCAATCTATCATATACATTCTGTTATAAATGAATAATAAAAGCCCACATTTTTGTAAAAAATGCCGAAATATGCATTTGCAGTGAATGTACTGCCTTAAATGTAGCTTGGGATTTGATGTTAGATTCGTGCTGACTGAAATTATCAAACTGCCGTCCTCTAAATTCAAATGTAATATACTTTAGACGCTTAATTATCCGGGGCGGTAGGAAAAAAATGATCCAGATAATCTCTGCAAAAAAAAAAATTGCGCGACAGCACTGATGCAAAATTTACACATGACCAAATTGTTAAAATGGGGCAAAATAAACATTCTCACACACAGTTTTACGGCATGAAAATAAAATATTGAACATACAAAATAATAGAATAAATAAGTCCAAAACTCACCACTCAGGTGCATATTTACATCAAATTTTTTGTATTATATACTTATGTACTTTAATATAATTATTCAAAACATACTTTCAATGCTATAATGTTATGATACCTAGGTGGAGATAGTGGACATTCCCCTCTCTGAAGATTATCTGGCCACCAGCATCCAGGAACTTTTGGATTTGCTCATTGATAAGGAGAACTTTGAGACATTCAATTGGTCTAACCAAACCGTTGATGATGTGAGTACATACATAGTATTAAAGTCATAAAAACCAAGGCATATCTCTTTGCCTTAACATTTGGACTTCATTTCAGAAGGTCCTTAATGTATTGTGGACAGTAACAGTAAACTAGGTACAGTAAACTATAATCATAAACTCTAGTGGAAACCTATGGTTCACAAAAATGTTTTACCATAATTCAAACATTTTTATACATGGTATAGTTATAGTGATGTTCAAACTGTTATTCATACATGGTATAGTGATTTTCAAACTGTTATTTTAACCAGTTACACATGGCACAGTTAATTGAGATTTTTACCTGATTGTATCAATGGTTTGTAACTGAGATACATCTGTTGTCTAGTATCGATGGTTGCTCTTATCAATCATTGACCCAATCAGTTGAGTTATCAATCATTGACACAATCAGATCTCAAATAATGGTTAGTGTGTTACCAGTTAAAATACCATCATTATATGTACTCATAATGTGAAAAGGAATTATTTTATCACTGTGTGTAAGTCTTTCAGATGTATTCTGAAAATAACAAGATTTTATTTTGGTGATTGTTACCTCCTCAAAATTAGACAAGACGTAGATTTACGGCAGTCCGCCTTTTTCGGTGAATATTTATTTATGCCCATATAATTACTTAATTAATTAACGACTTTTGTGATTTTAGATGCGACCTTTGGAGAATTAAAAAGGCACATTAATATTCTGTTACACATACATGGATTGTAAATTCAGACCTCCACAATGTCTGAGTGTTCTTAAAAAAGACCTGTTTATTTGGTGTCAAAGTGATATTTATATAATTACTTAAACCAATCATTGAAATCTGGAATTTTGTCCAAAATATAAGTTCCTGATGACTATTATATAAAACAAATATTATTTTAAAACTTGGTAGAAACAGTTTCTTTCGCACTCGTCTACTAATTTGTTCATCCAAAGTGTTCAAATACAGTAAAACCTTGTTAATTCGAAATTCAAGGGACCCAAAAAATAAATTTCGAATTATAGGAGCTCCCGTTAATTCGAAATTGGTACAAAAAAAAATGTTGCGATTGTGAAATTCGCCAAAAATCGTAAAACTCTTGAAAAACCGTTAATTTTGTTAAATTTATGTTTATATTTAAATAAATCACTTTGAAAACGCAATATTTATTATGTTAATGCAAAGATCGTGGCATTTTGACATATTTGTTGTTCTCACTTTTTTTTCCATTGCTAGGTGGCCATAATCAAATATGTTTATTATACTTGAATTTATGGAACACTTCTTCAATCTTCAAACGAGTTTAACTTTTGATGCACGGTTACTAGAAATACAATTGTCAATAAATACGTGAAACAATAAGATAATTCACTAAAAACATCTTACAAAGAAATTTAATATTTTAATACATAACACAAATACAGTGATTAGAAAAAAAATTGAACCAAAGACAAATTTAAAAACATGAAAAACAATTCAAAACACGTTTAGGTATGAGGACCAGCCGCAAACTAAACTATCCGCGCATATCAAGGCAGCCAACTGAAGAAAGAATACACAGGATTCCCCAGTTTTAGGGATCGCCACACAATATGTATAGAAAAGGGGCAAAAAAGGCAAAATAAAATAAAACAATTTTAAATACTTTTAATTGTTTTATTTTATTTTATTTTATTAATATCCTATTCAGATCTTTTTTTTCACTTACTGTCTTACTGTTACTGTCATCTTTTTAAATACTTTTAATTGTTTTATTTTATTTTATTTTATTAATATCCTATTCAGATCTTTTTTTTCCCTTTGTCTATAATATAATTAATTAACACCATTATTAAATTGTAAACATTTAATTATTACTATTACTTAATTTTAATTGGCAATAAGATTTATTCACAAATGTTATATAAATAATAAATATTCTTGAACATTATACTACTGGAAGAGCACTGTCTGCTATAATACAGTAAATTACTAGTGTAGCAGGCAGGGCGTCAAATCAATTTAGTGTTTACTTGCTGCCAAGACACTCAACAACAATGAAAAAAGCTTCATTAAATTTTGTAAACACTGTAAACATTTGTAACATTGAACATTGAATAAACAATTGAATTTGAATTTGAATTTCATAAAGTACCGTGAATTGATTGCGAAATACGCCAAGAATCGAAAAATTCATGAAAAAGGCATTAATTTTGTGAAAAATGTCCATTTTTCATATTTCAAGAAATCATTTCGAAAACGCAATGTTTATTATGCTAATATGAAGATCGCGACATTTCAAAGTACCCGATATTGACACATTTGTTGTTCTCACTTGCGAAAAAACTCCAAATATTTTTTCAATTTCGTCATATTTCAAAAAAAATTCGAATTACGCGAACTAAAATGTATTAATTTGCGGCGCAAGGGGCTAAAAAATATTTTGAATTATGAATTATCGGGGTTAATTTTCTATGAAATTCACAATTTGGGACTTAATTTTATTTTTAAAAATTTCGAATTATGGCGAATTTCAGATTATCAGGGTTCGAATTAACGGGGTTTTACTGTATAAAACTAAAGCCAATCGTCACAATGACAGAAATATTAACATTCCTCTATTTTTGAGTGTTGGGTAACAATTTCCAAATAACAATCTTGTTATTTTCAAAGTACGGATGCTTATTTGCTTCTCTTTTCTATCTCACAAGTTTGATCTACTTGTGCATTTTTAATTATATTACACAAGACAGGTAAATTCATTCGTCTTTCTAATCCTTTACAGCTTTGCAAAAAGGACTATTTAACTCCTATTAATCTTGCATCGAGTTAATTTTATTAATAATCTGATTGACATTCCTTCACAGATACTGGAGGGATTAATTGTAAAGTGCGGGCACACTCCGGCAGCCCCTGAGATCACCGAGAGGGCGCAACGACTCCGAGAGAATGCCAAGCTCTTGCTGACCGTAGTGATAGACGACAGCGCCATGAAATCTTTGTTCGAAACCCAAACTGTGGATGAAGTGATCCTCAATGTACTACGATTGGGAAAAACCAACTGATCTACCTACAAATTCTGTTTTTATAATGTTTATAAATTGCAATGTATTATTGCATTTTTTTTAAATTTGACTGGTTAAAAGATCAATTTTTAACTGTTATTCAGATTTTATAATCTTTCTACAGGTGCTTTGAATTCATTAGGTCAATCTGCAATTGGGCCTCGTGGCCTGCTAAAGTGAAGAAAAAATAAATAAAATAAAAATACATTATTTTACAGTGATGTAGATAAGTGTAGACTTTTGCTTCTTCTCTGAATCATGGTAAACATGAATTCTCAGGATTCATCATCACCCATCGATTAAAACAACAGGATTTACAACACCAATTAGAATGTATACCCTCACTAATATCTAATTATATCTGCATTTATTTTGACCACTTTAAGCCATGTATTATTTCACTAGGGGACAAATCACGAAACATTCCGCTCGGCATGTCGCATCAACATCTACACTCATGTTTCGGGGACAATGACGCGGTCATTTGACGTGTACACACCGGGACCCGCATATCTTGTCGCGGAAATGTCACCCGATGAGGTTATGTCGGTTATGATGACAGCTGCGGTATCTCTGCGCAATTCGAAATGTTTTTTTGGGTTGCAATTTCAAATTAACGAGGTTTTACTGTAGTAAATCGAATATTATTAAAAACAAGGTCCTTTTTGCAAATAATTATTGTTTTCCACACGTCGCGGAAATGTCGCCCTATGAGGTTATGATGACAGCTGCATTTATGTTAACGAGTTTATCGAAACGTAAGAGGAGAAAAAAGTGGTGGATGCGAAATTATTTACTGCAAAGAGAAAGAAGGACGGATATTCTATGCGATCTTCGATCGATACAGCTCGATGAGTTCAAGAACAATTTCGTTTCCCCACATTGACATCTTGACAGATACAGCGTATTCACTTGTAAACATACCATGTGGTACTGACGCTCCGCGTAATGTTGCAGTGAGTTCGCTCGGGTACCGTGCGCATGGCAACGTTGCCACGGCACGTAGAAATACTGCGCTATGTTGTGCGCGAGGCCGCGGAACAGTGCA